>JAQFYD010002058.1:0-10527 GCA_034694225.1 Bourletiella hortensis
TTCATACCAGTATAAAATTCGGGTATTTCTAAAAAATACCTGGACCCGATTTTTGGCCGAACCCTAGTCATTACCAACTTTTTCTGAAAATATGCGTTTGTTATTAGACGGTATATTTTTTAAAAAATTTACATGCAAGCTGAGCAGAAAACCTGACGATTTTAGTGCACAGAAAATGCGCGAAATACGGTATATGTAGGGCTCAAACAGAAATCCAGAAAAAATTGACAGATGGGGGCCTAAAAAAGACAGATTTGTCGTACGTCATTATGACTAAAATTTAAAACATTTTTTCATACAATAAAAGTGTGGTTTATAAATAATCACTGGTGTAAATCTGCCAAAAAATGCGAATCCAAGACATAAATCTGTCTTTTATTAACGAATTATAACTTATTTTTGTTAACTAAAAAAGAAATAATAATCTGTTATTTTTATTACAACCTGAACAAGTTTCACCTGTCACGATTTGAGCCCTAGGTATATATTGTCCTATTCTGGATTTTTGAGCCATTTTTGTAATAATAATTGAAGTAGCCATGAACATAAATTTTGAAAGTACAATCTTTGTAATAAATTAACAATTTTATTACTTACAAATATTTTACAAAGGTTTTCATATTTTATTAATATTTAAATGCTTTAAAAGTTCTTTTTAAAAAGCTTACTTTTTAAAAATATAACAAGCAATAAATAGGATTTTCTTGTATCAAATTTCGTAGGTTTATTCTGTTGTATTATATATGGTAAAGTTTTTTATTTGATATCCTTCATTTTAATTCAATTAGTTTAAATATCGTATTTAACGCGTTTTCTGCACATTCTGAGACAAAAATTAAATGAACATGTTTTTTCAAAAAGATGTCGCCCCCAATATATTTGCATATGATTTAGCATTTTCAGTGTATGTTAAAAAATTATTTTTCTCATCTCCTAGTACAATAGACACGTCATTTTATTTTTAAAAGTAAAAAAATCTAATGATCAATTAATTTATAGTATATTTTAGACATGTACATTTTTTGTAATGTACATTACATATTCGCAGAAAACGCGTTAAATGCAGTAGAAAATTTATATTTAAAATTTTGATAGTATTTATTATTAATATAAGGTGGAGGTATTTTTAAATATGGCATATTTAATAAAATACGTATAATTAAAACTTCAATCACTATAATTTTCAGCTAATAAATGCTGAATACTTGGTCTTGTTTTCAATAATGATCTCATAAATAATGTTGAGTACTTTTAACTTTTAAACCATAACAATAGAATGTTATACATGCAAGTATTACACCTAATAAGAGACCTTTTTAAGCATATACTTTGAGCTAGAGATGTTTTATATCAACAATACTTTCTAAGATCAAAATTATAAACATTTATAAAAATAGACTAAAATATATTCATCAGCAGTTCTCAGTCAAATCATTATACAATTGGCGTATAATTTGATACAATTTCATAATGATTTATTTCGTTTCTTTACATAAGTCAGAAATGTTTAAATGTATATGGATCTTCGTAAATATTTAATCACTAAAATACGCTCAAAATGGTTGAGACATCGAGTAATAGATAAAATACTTAATAATCTGGTTGAAATTAGAAGATTGTTCAATATGATTGCAAATAAACAAATAACGGTCCAAAAATTTGCAAAAGAAACAGAAAAAATTTACATGATACAAATTTAGAATTAATGATAATTCTAAATTTAGAAATTAAAATTAAATTGGTTGAAAATTTTTTTTTAAAATGAATGATAAAAGTAAATTTCAAATTTTATAATTTTGTAGACAAAAATGAATTTAATCCGAATAATAGATTGTTTATGAATCATAAAACCCCTTCTTCAAATTATTTTACTAGTTCTAATAATTCCAGTTTTCTAAATCAACAATTATTTCAACACTTAAATAATACAACACCTAATTTTCCAACACCAAACAACGGGATAAACCATATAAACAGCAATATAGAACTAACAAACTTCGAAAAGAGCAACGAAGACTATAACCAAATAATAGACAGTTTTGTCGAGAAAGCCAGTAAAAAACAATGTATAAAAGCAATGGAAAAGATAATACGTAACGTACGTTATATGCATAACCAAGTATCAATAGAGGAAAAGAGCTCTGTACTAGGTCTTGTGGCCCTTGCCTTATCACGTAGACAACTTGATGAGCTAGGGTTTAAATTCACTTCTAACCAATACCAAAAAGCAGTACAAAAGCAAAGAGAAGGAAACCTAAATTTTGAAAGTAGGAATAAACCAATTAAAAACACAAGAAAGAAACAAGCAATTGATGAAAGGATAGAACAAATATTGATATTGAATAGTGAACCTTTAATTAATGAAAGTTATACTTTGATAGATGGTACTCAAGTCCCTGTTTATAAGTTGAATTGTTCTAGAAGGGATATTTATGATGTTGTTAGAGCTCAAGGTATTAAAATGAGCATCTCAAATTTTTATAAAAGGATACCGGAGTATTTTAGACCTCAATCATCTAAGTAGCATTTTTTAAATATATGATTTTTTATAAAATTTATACATCCCGCTTTGCAAATCTATTTACAAATCGTTTATAAGCTGTTATTGCTTTCTTCAAGAGTTTTTAGTCAATATTTTGTAGTTTAATATTGGCCGTTAGTTAAATTTAGTAAAAGCTATAGAGCTTTACTAATTTTTAAATCAGTTTTAATCTAAACTAGAAAAGGGTTTGTATAATCAAAACATTAATTATATAAAAGTCTCTTCATTTATACAATAATTTTTTATTATTCAGTTTACCTTAAGAATAAGATAAAGACTTTAATATTTAATAAACCTTTTAACCCTGAGATATGTATATTACGCAAATATATTAAAGGTGTGTATTTATAACCTATAAAGACAGAATTTTTAAACGATAAATGCACTCATCAAATAGAATTAAAAATTCAAACCCTGCAGAATCAAAATCCTAAAAAATTGAAATGAACACAAGAATATTAATAAGAGCAAAGAGCAAACTAATACATATAAATGAACAAGACTTACAATTCAAAGATATATATACAAAGTTGGCACTAACTAATATGTACAGAAGTAAAAGCGTACACGATCTCGAAGAAATAAACACAAAATTCAACATATTTAATACTCAATCGATGTGTATTGATATAGGCAGTTCTCTGGGTTGTTGGTCGCAATTTGCAAATGAAAAATTACAATTTTATAATAAATATACCAGCAATAGAAGCTCGAACACTAATTTGGGTATTGAAAAAGATGATCAAAAGAATTGGGTTATTAATATTGATAGAAATATTATTGATCCTATAACTAATGTACAACATGTTAATAGTGATATTACTTTTCCTGATGTTCATGATAAAGTGCATTCTTTGTTGAATGGTAGAGAAGTAGGTATTGTATTAAATAATTTGCCTTATTGTAACAAAATTTAATCTAATTTCCTAGTTCTAAATAAGCATGTACGTGATTTTGTTGCTAAGTTTCTCAGAAAGGATGGAATTTTGGTTTCAAGGGTATAGAACACATATTCCTTTTCACTTTAAAATTTAATTTTATTGTTTTATTTTTTAGTTAAATAAAGATTATAAGAATACGATAAGATATTATGAACTTAAAAAACTGTTTTCTAAATCGATAGTTATGAAACCTAAAATGTCAAGTTATAAGAAGGATTTGTTTTATTTGGTTGCTTTTAATAAAATTTAATCTTTCCTATTTATCATCTTATAGTTTAAAGATATACATATAACTATATTTTGTATTTGACAAAGATTGAGCTTGATAATAATTTATACTTGGATACTAATAACGAATGCTCAAAAACGGCATATTTTAAGAAAACTTTTCAACTTGAGAAATGCATTTTTCTAAACTTTTAAGATAAATGAATTCTTATGAACAAAAATGCAGTTTTAAAAATCCAAAATCGAGCTGGCTTATTTTGCGTCTTTTCTGAGAAGAACTAATTGACAATCATCCAAAATACTTTAAGTTGACTGATTGATATCTTTTTAAGGTTTTATTTAAAATTTTATAATGATGCAAGTATAATAAGAAATGATCCAAAAAGGTGCATGTCGTTCTTTAAAAACACTTAATATGCACATATTTTGTGAAATTCATAATATCAATATTTCTAAATTGATTTTGGCATTTACAGACCATTAAAAAGAAACTAATAAAATATATAATTACACAGTCAAACCTCTATAAATTGGACACTCCATTCATTGGACATTCTATATTTTGGACAGTTTTTTCGAATTTGTTTGGCATCAGCAAAAGCTATTAATAAAAATCTTTATATAAATGGGACGAAAATTACATTGGACAAAAAATCGAACTTTTGTAAATATTTAAAATTTTTGTGATTTTTATTAAAATTTCAATAAATTCCAAAAGATTTTATCGATACATATTTAAGAGTATAGTTTTTTTGTTGAAGTTTGTTACTTTTGATGATAAAAATACAATATTTGATCTAAATTTTTTACTATAAACAAAATTTTTGATTCTACTCTAAGCAAATTTATTATTAATATAGTTAAATTCATAACGATTGCTATAATAAATTAAGACACTAGAAATATTCGTTGTTGAAATATTGTAAAAGAAATATAAGTGAACCTTACAAGACCTTCAACGCTTTTTCTTATTTAAGGGATATGTGTGCAAATCTGATATATAAAGCTTTTTTATATTAAAAAAGAATTAATTGTGTCTATAATTAACTTGACTTAAAGCCGAACCAGTGAGATTTATTTTTTATAAATAATCAATCTACACCCATTTTATATAAACTTTTTATGTGGAATTTCAACCTATATTTAATATTTTAATCAAATTATTGTGAGAGTATTATAAAATTAATTGAGATTTCGTTTATTTCTTTACCTTGGACAACTTAAAATGGTTTTTTGTGTCCAATGTATAGAGGTTTGACTGTAACAGGAAACTTAAGAGCAATTTATAAATTTAAAAATTATTTTTAAAGTTAAAGTACAATTAAAAACATCACTAATATTTTTTATCGCATTTTTATATAGCCGATTAAAAAGATTTTAATAGTGCACAGCAAATTCTTACTTACAAGAAAATACACCAATGTTCTCTAGATAAAAAATTTGAAATGGGTATCAGTCAAACTCTTTGATTGTTTATTAGAGTTTAATTTTCACATGTAAACTTTTTAAATGGAATCATTTATCTACTTTATTTTCCCATATTTTATTAAACTATAAATTCAATTCAAGATTCTTTTTTCTATACTTATTGCTTCATGATACTGCTATTTTATCTATAAGACAAAGTGTTGATAATCTACACCATGCCGAGTAGAAAACCACTATAATTATTTATATGTAAAATAGCAACTAAATACAAAATACCAATTTAATTTCAAAGTTTAATAGAATCAAAAAGACAATATTTATCAGAGTTTGTTATTGATATATTCTTTTTGCATAAAATACTTTATTACGAGGCTAGTTTTGCTTTAAAATATGAATATTGTACCTTGAATGTATTTAGTAAATATCAAAAAAGTCTTTTCAGTAATTTATGTATATTGACATAGATTATTAGTATAATAATGTTTAAAGAAATTTCCTGGTGTTGAAAAGGAATACATACTTTGTAAACAACTTACAAGATCCTATTTCAAACAAATAGATCAATAGTTTGCTATTACCGATGAAATACACACAAATCTTTCAAACCTAAAATTTTTTAATACCACAGACTGGAGTCATATCACTAATAAAAAAGAAATTATTGATATAACAATATCCTTATACTTGTTATTTAATATCAATTAACATCTATAATTTCTTGGGAAATCCATTAAATTGTTATCCCTTTAATTTTTTCAATAAACTATTTTAACAATAATTTATGTATAAGTAATTTTTAGAATCACTCGTTAATATTTGACTATAACTATTTTAGCACTATTAAATCTAAATTTAAACTGGTTTAGCCATTTTTTAAAAAACATAAAATATAGCTTATTTAAAGAAAGCCATTTAAACTTGATTAATCGAAAAGGAATTATTTTTAACAATCTAAATATAGATTTTATTTAAAATATTACTGTAAATAAAAATGTAAAAGTAATGCTTTTGTATAAAATATTTATCCTGAACCCAAATCCAATAATATGCATTATTGTAGTATATAAATATTTTATGTTTATCAATTCTCGGCACCACAATACAATTGAAAATATATTTAATAACATAAATAAATATTTAAAATAATTAAAAACAATGAATTCATAAAAATAAAATATCTATGATTTATATGAAAAAGCTTAAAATAAGTAAATGAAAATATGGTTTGTTGTTCGGATGATCTAATCGCGCTTTACTAGTTATATTAGTTTCATACCATAAAAAGAAAAGGCTAATTACAAAAAAGTAAATTATTAATAGCGATATAAGATTAATTAAACGAGATAAGGGGTAAAATAAAAACAAATAAGGATAAACAAATAAGGGGCAAATAAATTTAAAATATAAAAATAGAATATATTTAATTTTTATAACTGATTTTTTTTAAATGCTGAAAGAGTTGAAAATTACTTCTAAATTTTTATCTCATTTTTTGCCTATTAAATATAGGAAAAAGTTTGAGTCACAATTCGTAAATATCAAAAAAGAACAATATAAATTACATTGGTATCCTTCTGAGCCAATGAGAGGAAACGGATTACGTAGTATAGATAACAATGATGAAATAATATTAGAAATAATGAATAATTTGAAATGCGTTTCTTCCTATTTTCCAAAATTTCAAATATGGATTGATCCATCTAGTGTTAGTTATTCTTTATTTGATATGGATATTATAGAGTTAGACTTTAGCTTATTAGATACAAAGAAAAACAAACAAACTGAAAATATTAATAGCATAATGGTTCATAATGTTGCTTATTAAATTATTTTGAATAGTTTTTCTTGTTTTGTTTATACATTTTTATTATTCATTTTTGATTTCATTAATGCTTATTAATATTTTGATGTATGCTAGTTATCATTTGAATGAGTGCTTTTTATAGTAAATTTGTTTACCCCTTTCAGTAGCCCTTGTACAAGGTGCCATATGTTTTATTTGAAATAAAAATGAATTATAAAGAAGTAATAAAAATATAAAAATTCAATTTTAAACATTGACAAGAACACCCCTCTATGCTTCGCCATACAGGCACATCTTTCGAAAAATAGTCTCCTATGAAAAGGGTTAATGTTACTTGGAAAATAAAAAACTAAATAATAACTCATGAAAACCCACCGATAGTCTTTGTAAAACACTTTCAACAATGAGCTAATTATTTATCATCTCAATTATTCTTAGTTTACATTGCTTTATTTCTTCAATACTTTTCAATAAAGCCATTAGAGCTTTGCAAATTGATACTGTGTGATTAATATCATTAAAACGACTAATAATTAGCTTATTGAAAGTATTCCATAAAGACTATAAGTATTTTTTTAACTTGATATTCGATTTTTATTTTTTCAAGAAATACATTTAATAAACTTATGATCAGGGTAAACAAAAGTGCCATTTTTTATATAAAAATTTTGGGTACAAGAAATTTTTTTGAAAAAATCATATAAAATATATAAAGTTGTATTTCAGATCGTCTGTTAGCATTGATAAAGATAATTTTTCACTAAATCAATTAGAATTATTTCATAAAATTAAAAAAATAAATTAACATCTGTTTTGCTTTAAAAAGTCTCATTTAGGTAACATTAAAATTTTTAGGTCCTACTTTATCAATTTTAAGATCGACGAAAATTGCCCAACTTATTGTTAAAAATAATTAAAATGAAAGGTACCTTGCATCAGTGTTAATGTTTCAGATTTGTACCAAATCACTGGAAGCACAAAGCTCATGTATAATAGTGACCTTTTCCGATTATGCTCAATTTTTGTTTACAGATTAGAGTTTAAAATTTTCCGAAAATCAAAACATTATTTCATTTTTTCGGAAATTTCAGTTTCTTTCACTTTTTGGCTTGAAAACCATGTTGTATTAAAAAGTAACAAAAATACAGAATTGAGGCTCCAACTTCATATCACCAATAGATCAATACTTCATGTTATACATTAAATCAACAAAATAGATTAAATGTATCTTTTTCAATTGAGATAAACTGTTGAAACGAAAAATATGCTTTTCACGCAAATTTATTCTTTAGCTTCTATAGAAAAGATGCGACTTTAAAACAAAAACTAATCGATTCTTTATACTTTAAAATGCTTATTTTGGTTAAAAAATTTTTAAAAAATATTTTTGTTTAAGAATTATCCCGGTTCAAACTTAAAGAATAAACGTATCCTTTACTACTTGTTAATTTAGGCTGATATCAAGTACATATTTAAAGTTAGATTTAAATAATTCAAGAGAGATTAAATTTAATGGCCTTGAGTAATAAATTACTTTTATGGCTAGCTTAAATTGATAGGTACGCTATTCAGAACTGTTTTATTCTCATAACCAATTCAATATGTATTCATAAATTGATTTGATTATTTTATTACTTGATTGAAATTTTTGTCAAAATGACGGTCTTAGTTAAATATATATGATAATATGTTATTTAATAATGTATTAAAAAGCTATAGGATATAATCATTTGTGAATTCTTTTAATTTTATCTTATTCTTTAAAATTTTTCAATAACTTCACAAAAAATATTTCAATTCTTTCTGAAATTTTCATTTCGGAAAGAATTCAGTTTTATTCTTTTTCGAACTCTATTACAGATGATTTCCAAATTGATGTACAAATATTTAAAAATAATGAATATTAGAATAACTTAATGTCTTTATAATCTTTATTTCAACCAAGAATATAGAACTCCAAGTAAGTTTGAATAATATTTTATTAAAAGATATATATTAAACTGAAAATTGTGTATATAATAAGATATTTAAATGTAATTTATATTGGAAAAAAGCTTCATAAATAATTTATTCAATTCCCGATCAGTTTGGATAAGTAAAAAAATAAATAATTTATCTAGGATCTATGATTGTTTTTATTCCAAGTTGAAGTACTACTGCAATGTGCCTTTATAAGTAATATTAGATCTAAGAATCTTGATTAGGAAATAGAATCGCGGCTGCCAATATATTAAGAATGTTTTAAAAGAATGAAACAATTTATTTACAATTTCGATAATGAAACCTAATATTTAGTATTAGCATAATAAAACTATGAAACCGGAAATTATTTAAAGAAATACCTTAATAATAAAGTACATTATTGTAAACAATAATTTATATTTATCAAATCATTTGTACAAACATCAAGCAATATGAATGTTATATATTTATCCACATTAATTTAATTGCCAAATATAGTTTCATTGCAAAAATTTAAGGAGTGAAACCAAAACAAACAAGGAAAACCCAAAAATTAGGGAGTTCAAAAAATATAAAAATAGATTGAAATACCAAAGATTAAAAAGTAAATGTTGAAAGAATTAAAAATAACTTCTAAATTTTTATCTCATTTCTTGCCTATTAATTTTAGAAATAAATTTGAAGCTCAGTTTATAAAGCTTAAAAAAGAACAATATAAATCTCATTGGTATCCTTCTGAGCCAATGAGAGGAAACGGTTTACGTAGCATAGATAATAATGATGAAATCATATTATCAATTATGAATGGTTTGAATTGTGATTTGTCATACTTACCTAGTTTTCAAATATGGATTGATCCATCTAATGTAAGCTATTCTTTATTTGATATGGATATTGTAGAGTTAGACTTTAGCTTATTAGATACAAAGAAAGTTAAAAAAGTCAAGAATGTTAACAATACTATGACATATAATTTTGCTTATTGAATTAAAAATTTTAAATATTTAAAGTGCTTTATTTCACGAAAATTTAAAAAATCAATATTTTATGCTAAAGCTTATAGTGTATTGTTCAAACAGTATTTTGATCACAATTTTTTGAATTGGATAAATTGTATTTATTATTTAAAATTTTTATATATTTTAAAAAGTTGTATATAATTTTTTAACATCAATGAATGCTCTAAGAATTTTAAGAATTTTATTTTTTACTTCCAAATGTATGGATTTATGTTGCAGAATTATTCAATTTTTTAAACATCAAATAAATGCATACAATAAATTTAAATGGATTTAATATAGTTTTGTTATTTTGTTTACTAATATAGTTCAGCCTCTCATGAAACAATTTTACAAAATAATGCATTTTTATAATTAAGTAAGACTGAATGATAAAAATACATGATTTCATATTTAAAAATCAATATTGTTAATATATATTAATTCAATTGGTAAAATTAAAATGCATTATTAGTTTTTGTATATATAAATAATGTTTAAAAATATTACAACTTAATTAAATGTTTAAAGCATAAAAAGTGTAAAATATTTTTTAAATGGTTTTCATAACTACCTTTATGGTAGTGAACTTTGCCATTTATTTTTACTATAATTTATTATGTT
>JAQFYD010002059.1:0-10525 GCA_034694225.1 Bourletiella hortensis
GGTCCACCCATCTTTGCTCATAAGATTCCCTTCGTTCTCATGATAATTCGCGGTATATATGGAGCTCTGAAGGGGGAAGGCATGAAAAGATTTCATCAGGGCGTGGCGGGCTTTTCTGCATGGCTATATTTGCAACTGACATTCCGAGCGCTGGGAAGCATCCATGACATCTCCAACGAAGCTTTGATTAGGGGCAGGAGGATGAATGGGAACTCGTGGTTTAGAAGGTTTCTGCGGTCATTCAAACCCCTTAAAGTTAGTGTTGCGTGATTGTACTACGTTGAAAAAGGGATGCCTCTCACATTGGCTGCAATTATTTTGGAAAGCACAGTCAACTTGTTAATAGCTGAGCAGTAGCTGTGCTTTGGGAGCATGTGAATCCTTGGTGTCATGTAAGTCCCTGTCGACCTATCACAAGGCTATCTGACAAGACATGACGTCCCAGTCCAAATAATTTCAGGCAATAAAAGTGCTCAAAACTCTGTACTTTGCGTTACCTGGAGAATAAGATAACTTAGCTCGTATTCGTCGTCGTTTTTCTCGAATCTAAGACCATTGAGATGGTAGGCATGAGTGATGCTCGTTTCAAGTGGATCACTAGTACCCAACGCTTTGTAATTCACCATCATCTATTCCACCTGATCGTTGTCAAGTTGGGTGGGACCGGGAGAATATGGAATGGACATATGTACCTCCCGCGCTGCTGGACGCCCTACTGCTTCATCAAGTTCGACAAGCTATCCTATGACTACATACCTCCTGAGTCCATCTGGGTCGATGATGTACGTTTCAATGAAGAGGGCTGCTGATACGTCACCGTCCCTGATCACTTCAAAATGATTCATTTTGAAGTGGTGTTTCGATGCCTGGCGGAATCTTGCAATGCATATACGTTGGCACTGAACAGTCATACGCACGTGAACACGTTTTTAACGTCACAGAGTTGTTCCCTGTGTCTCCCTACAGACTTTGAAGTTTCATGAGGCACGTGAGCCTGCAGACTGGCTTGGGACTTTTAGACTTGGCCATCTGCAGCGGTAATGTGCTTTACCTACCGAGACGAACGCATATTATTGGATTGTTCCTTCTGGTCTTTTCTTAATTCATTTCTCAAGTTTCGTCTGCGAACTTGACAGGTTTGAGGGGATTTCATATTATCTGGCTTCTGTTTGCCAATTTTGATGCCATCGTGTACACGACTTTACTTGAAAGTTACACAGTACTTCCTGAGACAGGTTTTTCAGAACTATCGTTTAACGATATGCTCAGTCAGAATTTCACATTCATGTGGAAAATTGCCCCGGTAATTCAGGAGAGTGGTCCAATGTCCAACCTAACGTTAACGACTGCATCGGATGCGACAGGGGGATCGGCTAGAAATCAGTGAGCTTTCCTGCATAATAAGGCAGTCCTGGGTGAGGAGAATGTGAGCCAAGCGAAAATTCATGCAGAAAATCTGAAATTCTTAAAATGCCGTGGCTCCTTCCTGACTAGTCCATTATGGACTCCATTATGACTTATGGAAGACCGATGACTGGGCGGGTCGGTCCTTGGATTCCTGACAGCCCTGCTCGTGTATGAGAAGAACATAACATATAGTGCACTAGACCATAATCTGAACATACGGAAAACCTCAAGGCTCACGAAAAACCTTTTAGCACTGAAGATGGTGCAATTAATTTATTCACAGATACCCCGCCCAGCATTTTAATTTAATGGCTGATTTTTCAGTTACTTCGCGACCTCATGCAAAGTCCAGCCAACACTGCTTGCCTTTAGGTTTAATATGCATATATGGTAATGGAATTTTGACTAAGCGGATTAAAAAACTCAGTGCATGGACATTTTATGTTTTTAAATCGACTAAAACTCTGAATTTTCCGACATAGAAACAGTTCACTTCAGTTGCTTTTCTAGCTCCAGTTTATGGTCTCTAGTCGCACTCGATATTAAAGTCCCGCTCCGGCACTAACGATGGTGGTTAGACGTGCAAAGGGAAAACGCCGTGGAATCCTGTGGGGTGTCCAAAAGAGCAAAATTGGGTATAAAACTGATTTCACACAGAGCGAAAACCTCGAAGACCGTCGGATACTTGGAATCCAAGCCTCTAAAGTGGGTCGCATTGCAGAATATTGCTTTAGCAACGTCTGTCGCTTTTGTTGCATACTTCATGTCCTACCAGCTGAGTAAGTTTCTTGGGAGCTTGTACTGAGAAGAAACTGGAAGCACTGGGCTGTTTATTACATTCTTATCGCTGCACAAGTTACCAGTGCACTCCACAAGATACTGATGGTGGTTCCCCTTCTTCTTCATACTGGACTAACAGTAAACACGATCCTGAGCCTTGCCCTAGCATTTCCATCCCTGGGAGCATTCACACGAGGGATTGGAAACGTGTTCAAGACCGCGGAAACTGCGCAGCTTTTGAATGCCCGTAAATACATAACTGCATGCATGACAGAGGCTACAGGACGTCAGTTCTCAGCGTTCCAGTACATGCGAACGTCATTGAAGCTAACAGGTGTCTGCCTTTCGGCTGTGCTCGCCCCTCCGGTGTTGTTTCTGCTTGGAGTACTCCGTCCCACCATTCCAGCGAGCACAACGCTCATCTCCTCAAGTACCTCGTCGGGCGTTTGG
Organism: Bourletiella hortensis; assembly: GCA_034694225.1. Taxonomy (NCBI): domain Eukaryota; kingdom Metazoa; phylum Arthropoda; class Collembola; order Symphypleona; family Bourletiellidae; genus Bourletiella; species Bourletiella hortensis. Next base: position 2,638 of record JAQFYD010002059.1, read on the forward strand.
ACTTAGCGCTTCTGACACTGCAAGTCGCTCTTTAGCCTATAGAATTCTTTCTGAATGTCTACTCTGTGATTAGCTTGTTACTGGTAGCGAGTACTTTTATTTTATGTATCGGCACGCTGACCTCCTATTGGAGGAGATGAGATGAGGAACCCCCCATAATTACTATTCTAGACTACAGGGTGATTCAGAATGATGGACACAACTTTGTTCTGCAATAACTCCAGAAGTAGTTCAAATTATGAAATGCTGTTTTCACCAAATTAAAGTAGGGTCTTGCAGAAAATGAATGACGTTTATTTCATTCAAATCGGTTTGGGGGCTCCGAAGTAATGACCATGCAAAGAAAAACCCGGGTTTTTAACATTGCTTTTAATGGGCATTTACATGCTTTTAAATGCAAACTCATCAACTTTGAGAGCCTATATCTTCGAAACTAATCGTCGTAGAGACATATGTAGTACATCATTGTAAAGGGGGAAAGCTAGAGAATATTTGCAGCCAATAAAACTGACCCTTATGCAGAACCCAAAAAATCGACTCCCAGGGGTCAAAATCGGCGACCTCATGACCCCAAATGGAAGCACCCTAAAAATGTTCATTTTCTGCAAGACCCTACATTAATTTGGTGAAAACAACATTGGAGGAGTTATTGCAGAACAAAGTTGTGTCCATCATTCTGAATCACCCTGCTGCACCCACCCCACCCTGCACTCTGAAAATCTTGCAAAGATTTTCGAAGGGAAGTGTCAAGAAAAAAATATTGTAGGTTACATCTCATACAGAAATTTCAACTGAAATAATTTTAAGTTTGACAAACGCTTTCTTCAGTTAAGCAGAATAACAACGTATTCTCGTAACGGTTAGCACAATAAATTAGACCAAAGCCTACTACACCCTTTGAAACCATGCGAAATGAGCTCAGGCACAGCCACTAAATCTTACGCCCATTGAAATGCAAATTGCGCCTGAAAATGAAAAAATCTGATTTTTCACTCAAAACTTTTTCTGTTGTTGATTTCCATACAACCATAAAAACTAGAAGAGCTGCCTAAAAATCTGTATACTAAATATTTGATCCTCTATCTATATACTATTAGCGCTAATCTTTTTCACTATGCGTGCTACCTCCTCCTAGCCGGTTTGACGTAGAGTGAAATGCAGTACACCATTTCAAAGCCAACTAAATTGTCTCGCGCGTGAGCTATATCTCATTTTGACCTGAGGTCATTCAGGGGTCACTAATCCGGGTCAAAGTCTTGAAAGTGCTGTCATACGATAGGTATAAGTCACACCAGGGCACGTGGCACATCAAAACATATGCCTCTCCATTTTTTACAGTAATTCGTGACCAAGTTTTGGATGACATCATTCATGTTGACGACAGTGACGAAAAACGTGTCCAAATAGGGCACAAATCGGTCCATGGGCTAAACCCTGCTGTGTAGCACACCAATGGGTCCAGAATTTTGTGGGCTACGATATTTTAAGACCAAACGGAGACTGAAATTTTCACTATGGTCAACAGTGCAGTGACGGCCCGTGCCACGGGCCCCGTGGTGCCAAAGTTGCCCACCTGTAGGCGTTAAGTTGAAGCGTAAAAGAGAGAGAATTAGATTATTCACAGACTAGCTTTGTTGGGCCTTCGGCCCAACCAGCTACACCGCGAGGGGGAAAGTGCCCTACAAACGTGGTCAAAGGAAGGTGTGTTGTCTAATATAATGGTGGTTCTGTAGCGTGGATTTATTGCACCGTGGTAGTGTGGTGTTGCCATGGGTACGGCAGTTTAATGAAAATGTTTGTGTGTACCATGGTGGTCCATTTGAAGTCTTGCGTATTATGGAAGGTCAGTGTTGAGAGAAGTTATGGGAAGAAAGGCCCACAATTATGTCCACAGATCGGCGTCTTGTTTCCTGGGATACCACATATCCTGTAGTTATGTAACCAAAGGCAGTCACCATTAAAACGCTGTCTCTTGCGGTCATTTTGACACCTCTCGCATCCCGATCGATCCCTATTTGGCTGAGCTGCAGAGCGAAATGTGTAAAAATGGTAGAAACTTGTGGAAACCCCGGGCTTTGGGATCAAGCAAAAACCATCCCCGGTGGGAATCTCGGCAATTTTATTCCGTATTTGCACAATTTGGAACTTTTTGAAGGTTTATGGAAAGTTTGGGGAAAATTGGTCCACAGGTGCGGAAGGCTATGAGTTTTGTGGAACCGAAATTATATATAAGGACTAGCTTTGTTGGGCTAGTTAGCTGATAATGCCAATGTACGGTACATAAATGTATTTTTCTGTTTAGTACGTGTCGTTCTGGTCATTTTGATACCATGCATACCAAAATCGACCGACATTCGGCTGAGATGTATGATTCAGAATGTCCAGTATCTGGGAAATCGGGCCGCAAAAGGTCTTTTATTTCAAACCATTCGGCAGCCGTTGGGACATTTGGGTCGGGATGTCAATTGTTCCACCCTTGGACCCCTTAGGAACATTTTGGGAAAGTTTGAGGAAAATCGGATTATAACTGTGGATTTCTATCAAGGTTGTCAGAGCAGAGTTATATATAGGGGATAGCTACTTTTGTTGGGCCTCCGGCCCAACAAACCTACGTTGGTATGGAGTGTGACGTGTGTGGAAGGATCCAGATGCAGGTGTTCATGTTATGTATCGAATCAAGCAATGAGAAAAGATATTATATGGAGTTAAATAATTTTATGGACGCTAGTCATCAATATGATGTCCAGGGCAAGCCGCGTGGAGGCCTCCATAAATGTTGCCCCAAATTACAAAAATATACAAAAAAGTTACACATCTTAATTTTTACACACAAGCACGTACACGTCACATGAATAATTCACTTCAGAAGTTAAAATATTTCTTTGTAGACGATGTTTCGCGTGAAGACATCCTCTGACTTCTTTTTTAAGTGTCCTCGTTCATCCGTTTCGGTCATTTGGATTTTGACATCAGCGGCGGCTTTTGCTCTTGAAAAGGCAGTGTAAAGCTGTCCATGACTGAATACTGGCGCTGGTAAATAAATTCCGACTTTATCAAATTCTTGACCTTGCGATTTGTTTATTGTCATGATGAAACTCAGGCGAACTGGGAATTGACGTCTTCGGAGTATAAATGGCAGCTCAGATGCATCCGTTTGCAAGACAATCCTGGGTATCCAATACCGCAGTCCTTTATTGTTTCCGGACACGACGTCACCTTCAATTATATGAGTGGCAAGCGATCGGACTATGAGCCTTGTTCCATTGCAGAGGCCCAAGCTCATATCCATGTTACGCAGTAACATGATTATTGCACCTACTTTGACGTTAAGCTGATGAGGGGGAAATCCAGATGGAGTAAGGCTATGCAAATACTCAGAGGGAATTTGGGAGGCCTCTTCCGCCGTACAATCATTGGGGTCATCTTGCCGGATTTCTTCGAAGCTGTAGTAAGTTTTCACGTCGCCATGCTTGATCAGTGCAAGAACCTTTTCATTTATCTCCAGAGCTTCTTCATTCTTGGGGCACAATATGGCTCTGTTAGCCAGCCTGTCTACATCCGCAATGTCAATCTCTGTGCCGAAAACTTCTTCAACAATGTTGTGTGTTGTTAAGAATTCTGGTTCCACTTTGATGATGTCCTCGCCAAGTGCAGAATGTAGTTTTCCGTCCCCAAGCTTCAAAATGTAATCACTGAATTCCTGCTGGCCGGGGCGTGTACGTTTATTCTGAGTAAATTTATACGTTTTGAAGTGAGTCCACAGTGGGCTGAACTTTACTGATGCTTCTAATATTTCCTCTTTTCCTCCTTTTTTCACCACCGGCAGAGTTTGGCGGAAATCTCCTCCCGCCAAGATAACCTTGTCATGGAATGGGCCTGGCGTTTTGTTTGGTTGAGTTGGTTCCAGGTCTTGAAAGTATCTGTCAATAGCTTCGAGTGCAAACCTTGAAGCCATGCTAATTTCATCCCAGACAACTATCTTGCAAGTCTTGATGTATCTTGAAATCTTGTGTTGAACGGAAAAATTGCATTTTGAATCTTCGTGTAGCTGTAGAGGAAGTTTGAATTGGCCATGGACAGTGCGGCCGCCTTTTAAAAGCCGGGCTGCGATTCCGGTCGATGCCACTGCAATTACGTTGTATCCCTTCCCACGAAGATAGCTGAGGATAGCTGAATAGGTATAGGTTTTACCAGAACCGCCAGGACCGTCCAGGAAGAAACAACGTTGAGGTTCGTCTGGGTTCTCCACTGCCTTGATAACAGCGTCAAATAAGGCTTGCTACGCAGGAGTAAAAGTCGACATCTTTTTAAGTGCATCTTGCATTTCCTCTTCTGCATTGAAGGGAGACTGTGGTGTTCGTAGGTTATCTACGTTTCCGGGACCGGGAAGGCTGGATTGAGCAAAATCATAACTGTGTGTGGCCAAAATCCGTCGAATATCTGCTAAAGCGAGGCGTTCGGCGTCTTCCTCTTTCACATCTTGAAAATCGTCATGCATTGTGTTCTTGAACTGCTCCCACAGCTGAAGTTGATTTTCTGGGTCACAGTAGGCGCAAGTAATGGAAAAGGTCTGCCTTAACATTCTCGAATTCTTGAAACTTGCTGCTTCTTGAAGGGTCTCCTTGTTTCCAAGGTCATCATGTAAAAGTCCTCTTCGACGGCATGCTTCTTTGAAGGTTTTACATTTGTGACCATCCACCATGTACAGGTCGTCAAAGTCCTGTGGACCCTTGACATGGAGCAGCAATAGGCGGAGATGATAGAGTTCTACATTGGAAGGGGAGGCAAAGTAAATGCGTGAAGCGACACTGCACTGACGATCCTCCCGAGGTCTCCATTCGTTGTTTTCTTTCTTCTCATCCGGTAAAAATCTGTAATGATCCGGAATTTCCGAGTAATAATAATTTCTCGCAGCAGGCGTACTCTTATGAAGTTTGAACCATGCTTGAAGCTTCGTATCCTTTTTGCGAGCCAGTGCAAAGGCTTCGTCCCCTTCACGGAAGAACACATTCTCCATGTTTGGAAGATGAATGGCAAGTCGTTCGACAGTGTGAGTCTTCTTCGTCAGTTCGTATTGAAGGATCCTCCACATGCCTTCTGGGGACCCGAGGTAGCGGTGGATTTCGTGATGTCTGATTTCATTGTATGAAATTTCTCCATCTTCAATGACTACACACGCCATGTCGAATCGTTTGAATACAAATACTTCACGCTCTTAATACTTGAGCATATTTCCAAGTTGATGTGCGCGTTGTACTTGTACATGAGAAACTTGTTATAAGGAACTACTCAAGAGTTGTCGATTTCAACTTCTTTCTTTTTCCGCATTATCTTGGCAACATTACCAGCTCGACGGCGGTACAATGGATAACAATTTGAGTTAGGATCCGTTCGGTTTCTGAATTCTTTCGGGAATTTCTTGGTGCATTTGTTGGCATCCATGCATGGACAGGATGTGTTTCTTGCTCCACAGGGCCCATGTATCATATGTTTTGCGACGGTTTTAAACAATTGTGGACATCGTTTTTCATCCGGAAGTTCTGCTGAAATTGCTTGATCAATCTGCGTTTCCGTTGTAGGGGCATCCGCACGGTCCAAGATGATAAGTATATGGGCATGGGGCATACCCCTCTTCTGGAATTCGATTGAGTACACATAAACCTGCACTTTTCCAAAAACCTGCCGTCTCTTGATGTCATAAATTAGTTCCTTCAGCTTGAGGTGAAAAACTCTTGCCACCAAGTCCGGTTTTTGCCGTGGATCCTGAACGGGTTTCCCGTTACTTCCTTTGATGAGATTCTCCGTTATCTCCCTCCAATAAGGGTTTGCAGTGAAGGTTAGAAACAGATGGGGTCGCCCGCATTTGCGTACAATTGCCATCGCGTCTTGGTATTGCTCGTGTCTCCATCGCTCCCCACCGATATATGTTGATGGAAGGGTGACGCGCTGTCCAATCTTAGTAACTTGCTCAGAATCAGCTGCGACGTTATTCACAAAATCCATCACTCCTCTGTAACTCTCCGCTCGGATCTGCACTTGATGATCCGCATCATATTTGAGTCTTTGGCTTAAAATATCCGCTGTGGAGGTGACAATGTCTTGCTCCAGTAGCCTTCCACAATGATGGACATAGCTGCCAATTCGGTATGCCAATCTGTAGGAGTGGAACCGTAGACAGGTAAGCTTTTCGTTTTGTTGCTTTAGGTCTGGCCCCCAACCACGCTCTCCATGTGGATACAGAAGAGGAAATGCCATTGGGTGGCTGTTTGAATTTACATTGGATATTGTTTTCAGCGGCTGGTTTCTTGGACGGATGCATAGATCATATTCGGATGGTGGCTGGCCGCGCTTGCTTGTGAATACCATAGCCACTTCATTGCATCGCTGTGGATTGTATCGGCGCCGGTCGTGTCCACGCATGCAGGTCAGGAACATGCGCAGTTCTGTTTCCGCACCTCGTTGGCTTTGTACTGCTTCCTCTTCAACTTCTTCCATCATCGGATATGCTTCTGCGTATGGGTTGCAACGACGTAGAATGGCATCCAATTCCTCCATATTCTTAGCTCCAATGCAGTTGTTGGGTCCAAGATGTAGAGTTGAGAGTATTGTGACGAACTGGTGTCTGTGTGTGAACTGTGTGTGAAAAAACGGGGAAATCGTATGCACAGCTTCACCTTTAATATTAGCTTCTTTAGTTAAGGTCTGAAAAAGGGTATGTGTGCTTCCGTTCCCATATTGTCGATTCTCCATCACATTCATGTTCTGTGCTTTCCTTGACCTCAAGCGGTGTGCAATGCTCCCGGGTTGTGCTAGGTTGTGAGTTTCATTGAATGTCTCGTTTGCATCTTGCATACTTGAACTTTCGGGTCGATTTCGTAAATGGTTGGGAAATTCATGCTGCTAATGCTGAATTACAGTTCTCATTGCACTGGTCCGCGCTGTCAGGCATATCTTAATCTTCGTCAGGTCTATGCGCTAATGGTTCGGAGCTAGTCATAGAAATTTCATTGCAGGCCTGGTCACCTAAAAATGCACGCTTTAGTTAGTGCTCCGCTTATGGTGTTGGACATGCTCAAGCATACATGCAGTTATCGTGTGAGAGGACGATGTGTCAGCGTGGCGCGGCGCTGTAGTAAATGATGAACTGCTACCTGTGTCAGCGGCCTCATGAATATCAAAGTTGTCTTCTTGGGCTGTTGCGCATGCGGCGCTTGATCTGGCTGTTGGTTCTTCGTATAAATGGGAGGCGGTTGGCTGTCCACCTACGTGGATAGTAACTTTAGCATTGTCACTGAATGATTTCATTGTTAATTATACGCTCAGCTCACAATGCATTGGAGTATCCGTATCGAAAGTACTATTTCCGTGATTGTAGGAATGAGACCGCTGTAAAGCGGCAGCTCTCCGGGAAGCCCTTTCTTCCTCCGTTTCGTTCTCCACAGTAGTGTTCCACCTCTGCCTGTTGGTTGCCCTTTGCCTCCAGCTTGTCCATTAAGGTTTCTTTTTGGGGGGCATTGTAATGTATTAGCCCTTCGATTTCTTCAGCAGCAGACGAATGGGATCAGAGCTTCGTAATCATGCTAATTTTTAAAACAGCAACTTAGTTAAGCTGCGCCCCAGTCCGAAAATGCATAACGGTTTGCACGACGCAAATATGAGTACCGCTGTTGATAAAAAATGGAACACAATTTATTCTTAATGAGAGACTATGTAAAAGGGAGTGGCATTCCGTACAGAAAGCGGAATGTTTGCTTTGCATAAGCATTAAGTTCCGACACCAAAGTTATTGCCTTCAGTGAAAATTAGTCTGCGCGGGCGCATGGGAAAATGACAGTAATAGGCTCACCAAGCAGTAAATCTCGCAAAATCTTACGAAGTGCAGTGGAAA
>JAQFYD010002060.1:0-10514 GCA_034694225.1 Bourletiella hortensis
CTTATTATTATTCCTATGCTGATAAATGTGGAAAAACTCTTCTCATTTCCTTTCATATGCTGAACCAAGGTGAGTGTCTATTTTAGGAAGGAATTTCCAGCATCTAATATGAGTTAGTGAACCCGCCCGTAGGAAGGACGTGTTTACTCTCAGGACCACATCAAACAGAGCCGCAGTAGCAGCAGCAGCTTGGAAATTTTAGAAGTTAGAGTCTTGTCTGACTGGACGACGTTGAAACTTATGCCTTATTAAGGACTTGACATGTCAAACTTTTTATACATTTTAGTCCCATTTTATTCACTTTTGATAGGATCAACAGCAAGATAAATCATCAAGTGAAGGGCTATCCCATCCATAATTATTTGGCTCAGTCAGACAGACTAAGAAGAACCTCCGAAACTTTTCGTGTAGTGTCATAGTAACTAATGACCTGAGGATATACCATGTATGAAATCATGTTAGTGGATGGTTGAAGAAGGTGGATGAAAACAACAGCTCAAGTCAAGACATGGAACACAAAGATCCGCAAGGGAAGTGAGGAAAAAGTCTACGGGGCACCACAGAAATGTGTGATTAAAATTTTACGCAGACTTTCTAACCAAAGACTCTCAGTGGGATGGTTTGTGTTGTGTTGTGCTGTGAACTAGCTTGTAATAGTAGTTGTAGTAGTAGTAGTAGTAGCGGAAAAGCAAAGGAAAAAGTTGATACACTGGAGAGAGAGATAGAGAGAGAGACAGAGAAAGGCAGAGAGTACATAAACTTGGATCATTTTATCACCAACTTGTTGTTGGCGTAGTTACCTGTCTATCTGTCTAAGCTCGTGCTACGTGGTGGTGGGATATGGGACCATTTTAGTAAAATTGTTCCACAGTGATAGTCATGCCACCAGAAAAACAGCATACTGGGGATATGTGTGTTTTCCTCCACGACTCCTCCTGACTCAACAAGTTCCTTCTTTCTACTAAAAACTAACTTCACAAGTAGTTTCACTCCAGTGGACACAAGTTCTAAGTAGTTGTTTGTTGCCTCTCTCTCTCTCTTTAAATCATTCCCTTCCTTTTGTTCTTGCAGTAGTAATAATGTACGAAACAACCTTTTTTTGACATGATGCTTCCACTTTGAACACAGTAGTGTAGTATCCACTGCTTGCTTCTCATAAATTATTTAGATGACTTTTACATTTTTTTCGCTTTCCCCTTAACTTGATGAATAAGTTCACACAGATGACAAGCTCCGCCACCCAACGATCATTAAGATTCTGTTGTTATTATTCATATGGCGCTGCATTGGTGCAATGGAATTATTTCGGTGTTAAAGTCAAAGGTGTAAGAAAAATATTATTATGCAAACAGAGCTGGCTGGTTGGCTGGTCGTATTATGTAAAAAGGGCTGTTATGGATTAATCTTATGGCTTTAAAAGCTCCTCTTATTTCACTGCCAGAAGCAATGTTTGCATAAAGGATCAACTTTCTATGGACTTGAAAATGTTGACTAACAAAGTAAAACTTGTTATTCATCCATCCATCCATCCTTTCTCTCTTCTCCTTGTAAATTGTCCAGGTTGTGGTAACAGACCCCCTCCTCCCCCGCGACTGTTCCACTTCCTCCGAAAACTTGACAGGAGAAAGGAGACCGGAAGGAACAAACAAACAGTTCCTTCTGTGCTTTAAATCTTTTCTATGCACAATCTTGGGGCTATTCTTCAACAAACAGGAATGTTCCACGTGATATGCAATATGCTACTTCCTTTCGCTTTACTTTTAGCTGCATTTTCTCCTAACCTTGAGATCTAGTCTAAGTGCTGAACTTGTATTCAAGTTGGATCCATGAAATGAGTCATGAATTCAGAAAAAAATAGAAACGGTGGCAGTAATGAGTATCAGAGGCTTTCCCAGTATAGAATGGTAGGGCGGGTGCATTATGACATTATGGATGAGATGTATTGTTTACTATGGAAACTAATGGACTGATTATGATGATTCTCGAAGGCATAACGAGTGAATGACTTACCATGATACGGGAGGTCAACATACATAGCTTTTCATGGTAGTGATCCCATCTTGAGTGCGTCTATGGTGCAGTAAGACAGTCTCACAAAAAAATCACGTACGTCCACAGTCAACAACACCTTTTGTCCTTTCACACACTCACTTCGTCGTCCCCTTTTTTCACAACAATGACAAGAGCAGCAGCAGTGCTTCTCCAGATGAGAAGAATCACCAGTTGCCACCAACCTCTTGACTTTTATGCACAATTATTACTGAATCCAGCACTTTTTGCTCCAATCCCATCCCATGTTGGTCAGATTCGATTGTATAGCTAACGCGTTAGAAACAACAAAGCTTCACACACTTGAACTCCTCCTGTATGTATGTGTTTCCAGGTAGTACTGATGCTGATGATACTTGTGTAGGAATTGAGGAAGATACATTGACGTTAATGGTGATGATGATGATGACGATGGAAGTCGATAGAAGTAGTAGGAACTTGATCAAGTGTCATCCAGCTTGAAATTCAGTGGAAATGGGAGCCGACGAAAAGAGGTCAGAGCGGTGGAATAGGAGGACTGAAAGTAACTTACTGGATATGGGGACACTGCTCAGAAGGAATGCATTATATTTATTTGGAATAAGCTCATAAACACATAGCTATCGTTCTCACGTCTTTAGCTCCAATAATCCCTCAAGTTTGAATACACTTTTTTGTAATTCATCACAGGAAATATTTGGGATATGGTCGCGTTGATTAATTTACAAAAAAATGCTGTCGAATCCAGGTGTTTAGGTTCAGTTGTTGACTTTTAAACCACTATACGTTAACACACTATGCTGTGGGCACTGAATTTCCACGGCGGGGATGATGTTGATCCGAAAAATGAGGAGATGAAGGCCATCACAGGGTCACTACTACACTTTTATGTCGAGTTCTTTTCATCAATATAATGAGCCTATATCCTTGCTATGATTATTGCTTTTTTATTCTTGAAAAACTAATTCAAACGGTTGAAATGATGGGACGGGAATACTAATAATAATGGAATAATAATTGACTATTTTTTGCAAGAATGATCCTTCCTCCCTCTCCTTCCTTCCTGTCCTTCTGTCAATAATGATAATAACAATGCTGCTGGCTTGTTCAAGATGAAACACTACTGCACTTGTTTCACAAACACTGTTCTTGTAGGTCCCTCAAGTAGTGAGTTTATTGAGGACTTTGTTGTTGTTTTTCATGATGATGATAATGAAGATGATGAGCGGAAGAATAATTTGTTATGTGCGTTGACAAAATGAGGATTATTAAGTGTGAAAGGTGAGTGTGGTGACAGTGTTGTTTGAACGGGGTGTTGGAAACCAGCTGCATGACTGACATTATGGACCTGTGGCGGGGATCTTTTGGACAATCGAATGCCAGGAGCCTTCAAAGAAGTAGTAGTAGAAGAAGAAGAAGCAAGAAATAGCAGTTGTTACGGGTAAAGCTCTAGTTAGCTCCAAAAAAGCTGCGTAAACAGCAGCAGCAGCACCACCACCACCACCAGTACCACCGAAAGAAGGCAAGACGAGTGACGGACCATAATTGGGGAAAATCCGTACATCGGATCGTGGAAGCAACATGCGCGGGCAGAAAGCTTCCCTACTTGCTTGCTTTTGCTTGCTGGTGGCGGCTGCGGAAGCCCAATTCTAACATTTTAGTCTCATATAAAGTTCCATTTATACCCATACATATATTACAGACACACATACAAAGTCTATTTCTCTTTACTTGTTCTTCTTCTTCTACTCGCCTTCTCCTCCCTCACTCAACTCTTCCTCCACCATCCTCGTCGTCCTCCTGTGTTCTGCTGGATTCAGAATAATACTTTTGCTATTCCTTCCCCTCCTCTCTCCTATATGCTCCTTTCCACCACATCAACTCTCTTTCTTTCCCTTCTCTTCTTCCTCCTCTGCTCAGCTTGCTTGTAATGCTCTCACGACAAAACTAAATCCCATCTCCGGCCTAAAGGATTGCAAAAACATGTATAGACAAACATACATATAAAGAATTTGGAATAGGTGCCCGGAGAAAGCCAGAGCGGTGTGTCTATATGCTCGGCCATATATACACACATAGGAGTCCCACTTTACGCACCCAATGAAATATTATTTCGCCTTCCTGGGCCTCTAAAAGCCGCAAACAGAGCTTCATCTCTCCTTCTTTCTGTAGGCCTATATATGCTTTCTTGACGTGAGGAATCATTGAATGAGTTTTCTGTTTCGGGCGGCACGTCATAATACCCGAATCCTCCTCCAGATGCCTCATACCTTTTTCCACAAGGTGGGGGTTGTAACAACTAACTTTCTCATCTATCATCAAGTCACAGCCTTTCTTTGGAAAAAATCAAGGCTGGGAGGAAGCTGTCTATACTGAACGTAGATTCTCAGTCGGCCGGAAGTTCTATGGTTGTTTAGAGCAAACAAAGCTTAACAAATATCATGTTGTTCAGATGAATGACCGTGAGTAGATTAAAACAATGCGTGTGTCTAACGGCCCATACAAATGCAAACCAATAAGAGATAATGTTTCGGTTGATGGTGGAATTAGTCGACATTTTATTGGGATTTTGGGGACGAAGCGTGTTTTTGGGAGAGGGGAATTTTTTTCATGAAAGTCAGACGAGCAGAACTTGACTTTCCAGAGGATTCCGGGCTTTTTGTTCCCCACATCGAAATGGAAGTCTGGGTAATGTTGGAGGCTTGAAGGGCTGCATGAGACCCTTGTGTTTAATGCAAGACATTGCATTACAGCGTAACGGTGGTCCCAGGTAACCGGGTAAATTGCAAACATCCGATGACCTTTTGATTTTGAATACCCTGAAAGAAGTCAGAATAGGTTTTAGCAGGACGTTGAAATGTTAAATTTGTATGGAAAAGGGAGAAGTTAAGTAGCGTACCTTTCATCCACTGGACAACGCACGGGCCACGGATCACCTACGTTGAAGAATGACACTGGAAGTACTTTCTCCGATTTGTCCAAATAATAGTCCCGCTGGGATTGACATTGCTACAAAAATTGTCATCATTTATTAAAATTCAAAATGGCAATTTTAAGGCAAACGGTCAAAGATGTATTTGTTGGCTTACAGTATGAAAACGATCGATTTCGGCCATGCGACAGGGATCCATACTAACAGCCCGGATATTTGGATTTCCTCTAAGATTCATCCAATCTATGGTTTTCTGAGCTAAAGCAACGTCTGGGAGTGGATTGAAGTTAGTGGGAAGTCTGCCATAAAAGAATTTTGGTCTCTGGTGAGAACAGAAATTTTTTGCGATTAAATTCAAAGCTGAATACTGAAACATTAACGGGAAAAAATTTGCCGTGAAGCTCATAATAAACTTACAGCTGTCCGGCTCAAAACCTCGTTCCGATAAGCTTGAAAAAATCGTTGCGTTTCATTTCCATACGTATTTCCGAAAGATTTGCTAATCCCTGGCAGGCCACCCATGTAACCTATTGATTAATCCACATGTTATTTCATAAGTTCAGAAATCTCCAATCCACACGGAGGATTTAGCACACATTACCTGGCATTAAAGCCGGTGGAATATAATCTGACTTGTACGTAGGTATGACTTGACCCTGCCGGAAGGCCATTACATCTCTACCGGCTCGAAGGACAGAAATTGGAGGCTTTCCAACGGGGACGCCACTCAGGTCCATGCATGGTGAAGGATAATTGACTGCCATTTTTGTAGTTTCTGACGACCCTCCTCAGATGAGTAATGAATCACTTGTGCCGATTTCAGTTTAGTTTTTCTGTAGCCACTTCGGCGTATTTTACCGAAATGGAGGAACGCTTTAGAGAGAGAAAGCGCTTTCACTTATCATTCTTCGTGTCGGCTACTGGCGGTTCTGCTCGTCTTTCTCTTTGTTTGCCAATTATTAGTGCTTCACTTAAGATTTTAGAGGCTGGAATTGATGATCGATGGCTATCAGCAGTCTCTGAATGCAAATGCTGTCCAAATTAAAACAATTTAAGATTGCGAATCGTACAAATTAATTAAGCTTGCGGGCTGTGCTTATTGGAATAATTTCGGTGACTTTTAATTTCCGTGAGTTTAGTGCAAATTTAAGAACAAATTAGTTAACTAGAATTTTGGAGCGAATAATAGCTGATTCAGATACGAATCCGAGCTGTAAACGCAAATTTCTTAAACGATGTTCATGCCAGGAATGAATTTGATAAACCAAATCGTTAGCGGAGTTTGGTTGGCTGGGTTGATTTGAATATGAAATGAATTTCTATCGTTCTGTGGCTTACTATAACAACGTAAGGACCGTAACGGATGCATCTCGGACTTGCGATGTTAATGTCCACCTTGCTAGGCAAACGTTGATTTTGCTTTACAATGTGTACAAGTCTGATGAGAAACGGTTCTGTACAAAGTTGAAGGGATGAAATATATCCTTGGAACATCCCGTTGGCGGGTTTCACTTCAACTTGAGCTGTTGCTCGTTCAACCTTCTCATTCTCAGAACAAGGAGTGTAGCTGTTGTAGCCGCAGTTATCAAACAACTAATCTCTGAGATTTGTACGAGATCGGCCGGTGAAACTTCAGTTTTTTAGCAAATTAAATAAATTTATTTCATACATTGTCCAGGAGCAATAAAAATAAGATACTAGGGCTCAGAACAGTGGAGGAGCCCCCTTACTTGTGATTCACGACTATTTTGTCCGGCTTTTATTGTTGTATAACAAACTGTACAATGTTTGTTGCAAGGAGTATAAAGACTGATCACAAGGACTTGATTCACGATGTGGCCTATGATTTCTATGGAACTCGAATGGCCACTTGTTCAAGTGATCAAACGGTCCGAATTTGGGAGGTCGAGACGTCAACGGGGAACTGGCATTGTACAGCATCCTGGAAGGCACATAGCGGCTCAGTTTGGAAGGTGACCTGGGCCAATCCAGAATTCGGTCAAGTCATTGCGACCTGTTCTTTTGATCGTACTGCTGCCGTTTGGGAAGAAGTTGGTAAGTTAATAATAATAAAAGTTTAGATAAGATTCGATTGCCAAAGTAGCGTACAAGCGGCAGAGATTATGAGCAGACTGAAAAACGGAGGTTGTTTTTTTTGTCATTTTTAAGTTGGGGAAGGCGGTGGAGGAGACAGAGGCTCAGCAACACATTGGGTGAAAAGGACAACGCTGGTGGACTCACGTACCAGTGTGACGGATGTCAAGTTTGCGCCGAAATATTTGGGATTAATTCTTGCTACTTGTTCTGCTGATGGATTCGTTCGTATTTATGAAGCTCCAGACGTTATGAATCTCACCCAGTGGTCACTCCAGCATGAAATTTCCGTTAAGCTTTCCTGTTCTTGCATAGCATGGAATCCAACTTATCCCCGACATTATGCACCGATGATTGCTGTTGGTAGCGACGATCCGACGCCTGACACTGCTAAAGTCATGATTTATGAGCTGAACGAGAATCTGCGTCGCTGGACCAAAATCGAGAGTTTGCCGGACGTGACGGAACCTGTCAATGATTTGGCATTTGCTCCAAACTTGGGACGATCACATCATATGCTAGGCTTTGCGTCCAAGGATTTAAAAATCGTCTCTCTTGAGCCTATCAAGTATGATGAGTCCTTTCAGTTGAATTAACTTTATAGAAATTTTTTATATGAAGTAGGTTTTTAATCATGTTCATGTTTTGTTGGACAGGGATGCGGAAGACAATATTAATGCATCGACTAAATTGAAAGTACGCACAGTAGCCCACTGCACCGATCACAACTCAACTGTTTGGCGGGTGGCTTGGAATGTAACTGGAACAATTCTTGCCTCATCTGGTGATGATGGCTGTGTGCGACTGTGGAAAGGTGCGTATTTTATTTTCGAAAATTTGGCAAATTAAGAGTTACAACCCTAATTTTATGATGTTTCATTCAAAGGAAATTATTTGGGTAACTGGAAGTGCATTTCAACAATGAGAGGTGATGGGACACACGTGGTCATTGAAGCGGCTTCAGCTTCCGTCAGTTCAGGTCTCACAAACCCCCCATCTGTAGCTACCTCAAGATATTCCAAGCTTGCGGCAGCAGCCACCAGCACTAAGGATGTAGTATGGCACTGAAATAATTTTTCTTCATGGTGGTACACTTTGAAGAGGCCATTTGTCCAACTATGTTCGTTTTTTCTACTTCCAAGTTTCTATTTTAGTGCGATCTATTCCTAATAAGTAAACGGTTTGATGCAAGCTTTTTTGCAAACGTGGACCCTGTATTTTATTCGCAACGCGTTCTTTGTATATAAATGCATTCTAGATTGTCTCGAATTGTACCATCAAGCTGGTCCCAATTATCAACAGTTGTTCAGAGAAGCAGGGACTTCCACTTAACCGACTGCCTGCATTTCCTTCACGTTAAGCGTCTTTGCCATATTTTTCTGTAAAATATCAAAAATGATGCATAAATTAATAAGATATCAGTTAATTGATCAAAACCGACATGAGTGATTCTCACCGAGGCATTTATTTGGTTAATGTGATATTGTATTCCTCCAGCAGCGTCTACCTTTGCCATGTGTTGTAATTCTGGGTCTCCTGCAACCAGAATGGGTTTGGATGGATCCACCTGATTTTTAATAGAACATTCAAATAATTCTGCATTTCTAGTGTTATGATGGGAAAAATTGTAATTACTTACTGCTGGGGACTGCTTTATGGATGTCATCAGGTCGCTAAGTCTTTCTGCGAAACCATCAGCGAAGCAGGCCGGATCTATTGCTACAAAACATTGACCAAGATTTGCTGGCGTCTCTGTCGTCATCCACTTTCTTATGTTGGGACCATAGGTAGCACCTTCATTTAAAGTTTAGATATTACTGACTTCAGTCGACAAGCCTCCTTGCTATCTGATCTGACTCAAAATTTCACCTGCCAAAACTCCACAAAACAGCTCAACCATCAAGCCCAACCCGTAGCCTTTGTATCCGCTATTCACTTCAGTTCCACCTAAAGGCAATAAGCAACCCGCTTCAACTGCAGTGGCAGCATCTGTCGTGACCTGGCCCGTCTTGTCCTGTGCCCAACCTGTCGGGATGGGCTCACCTTTCCTCTTCTGAAGCTCTATCTGCGATGGAGGAAAACAAAGCTAAATGACCCACGCCGCTCAAGTCCAGAATCATATTCATAGTCATGGTGATCAACATGAGCACGTTACTTTTCCCACAGCAACAGCAGTGGTTGCCATGTCAAGGACGAACTGGTCATTGCCAGTGCCAGCCGCTGCGACAGTTATTGGGTTAGTTCCAAGACTCGGGACTTTACCTCTCGTCGGAACCATGAAAGGGCTTGTGTTCGTGAATGACATGCCCTACAAACATTAAATTTAATCCAGTCATTTATCAGACAACAAGAAATTGATTTCTACTAGCGGTGGTTCTACTCTACAGAAATTAAATTAAAACCAATATCATGAAAAGGATGATGACAGGTGAAGAAACTGTAGAGAAGGAAACGAGTAAAACGTACAATAAGTTTGGCTTCCATTGCCTGCAGACTGTAATATCCCGCGATGCCATAATGGTTGGAATCTGGATAGAGGAATCGAATTTAATCGAATGTTATATTTCTTGTTGCACACAAAGAAAGCCGGTAATGACGACAATGATGAAATCTTTGAATAAAATATTACTTCTGGCGGCTACCCAACCAATCCCCACATCTTTTGCCTTCTTCATGGCAAGTCCCATACTGTAATTCCCGACCACAGCCCCGAGTCCATTGTTCCCATCAACTAAGGCAGTAGCAGCGGTTTCCTTTACAATGCTTGGAACCGCATGTCCATCACAGACTTTGCTGGACACGTCCTTCACGTATAAATCTGTCAAATTTACAATAATTACTGCTTCAATAAAATTACTATAACTTTTCCAGTCGCTGATATGAATGACCATGACAAGAGTCGCCGGAAATGTTGAAATCCACACGTTTCAAAATTAATCAGTGACATTCTACTAACCTAGACGATTAAGACCATGACTGAAATGACCACGATAGTCCGCCGCAATCAAATTATCTGCCAATTCCTCTGCATGATTCACAGGTGTTCCTACTGACACCATGCACTCTCTAATAAATCTTTTCACTTCCGTCTTCGGAATCAATGTCCCACTCTCTACATTATTACGGACGGATGAAATATGAAGCGATCTCTTTCCACTAATTAGTCGCAAATGATGACTACATGAAGACACAAAACCTTTCCCTGCCATTTTCCCCGAGTCAACTAAAAAAACTTGGAAAAATATACTAAGCTCTTTATCACAATGTCACTGGAGAGAGAATCCAGTCATCTGGTCAGTACTTCACGTAGATTTCGTGTACAGTCTTCATCTCAACCCTTTCGCGGCGGTTCCCTTCTTCTTCTACCTCAAGGTTACCCAGTCACATACACGTGCTCGCAAGTCTCGCAATCAAAATCTTGATAATAATTACATAACAGAAACAAATACAACTATTTGCT
>JAQFYD010002061.1:0-10512 GCA_034694225.1 Bourletiella hortensis
TAATAATAATAAAGGTAATAATTTGCTCCTGGCCAATGACAATATACTTACATGGATATACTTGTCTTTCTTCCCCCCATTGAATAATCTATTGGGACTCTCATTTTGTTGACGGTGCTAAGAGCTGGAAAAGTGACGTTAATGATAGAAGAAAAAGAAGAGAAACGAGTTTGATTGCAATAGGAAGGAAAGAGAGGAAGAGAAAAAGTTTTTCTTTTCACAGACAATCTACCATTATAAGACCCTCTCTCCATAGCTGTAGCTGTAGCAGTCGTAGCTAGTGGTGGTGGTGCAAGCAGTGGTAACAACTCTTTTCTAAGTTTTACTCCAAAAGCCATTAAGACGGCATGAAGAAGTAGAAGAAGAAGACGGGAGTTTGGTTGGTGGTAACAGTAGTGGCAGCGGTGGTGGTGGCAAGAAGTACACAAGAAGTAGAAGTAGCTGTAAGAAGTGATTCTCTTCAACTACTTGTGCCACTCTGTTTAAGAAGCTTGGACGATGTCATGCAGAGAGAGAGAGAGAGAGAGACGGAAGGGAAGAAAACATAAAAGGAATTCCTAGGTTCCTTGGCCATGTTAACCCTGGCTGTGAAACGGGGTGAAAATCAAGACATAAAACTTTTATTCCAAGCATGAAGAAAAGATTGAAGCCCTTGGGGTGAATCAATCACGCTGTGAGAATATTGTCTCTTACTACACTAAACTCTCTCTCTTTCTCGTCGTCGTCTCTTCTCTTCCAGACTTCATCAAGCTTTACTTTCCATCTCACTCTATCTTCTTCTTTCTCCTCTTCTCTCCTCTGCTGTTTCTTCTCTCTGTCCCTGTCCTTCTCGCTCTCTCGCCCTTTCCGCCGAATATCCTTCTTCTTAAAGTTTCCTCTTTATATATTCTTGAGTAGTAGTTGATGTTATGTGCATGTGTACAACAAACGACTTTGTGGAGCATGTTTGAAGCGACTATATAAAATAAAACTAGTTTACAGTTTACGCTCCCACACTCACATTGTCATTCAGGCATTGAGCAGGAGTGTTCTGTATTCTTCTCGCATACTTTGCATACAAGAAGCCGACAAGAGGACTAAGGATGAAGGATAGAAGAAAGACTGCCATGAATGCTCGTTATCTTCCTTATGGCCACCCATCGCATAGTTTTGTCGGCCTAAATAAAATCAAATAATAGTCTTTTCTATGGTTTAATAGCCGCCGCAATGACTTCAGTACTACTAGAGTACTAGCAGTAGGGACTGAAACCATGGTAACCTTTGATGCCTGGAACGAGAGAAAAAAACGAGAGATAATAAAAGAAGATATGGGGAAAAGGAAATCAGCATTTTATTTAATCTTGCTCCCTCCCGCATCCCTTCATCCTTTCTTATATTCAGTATTGGCATTTACTATGATGATGATGAAGATGATGATGAAGAAGAACGACGACGACAAGGATGATTCTGTAATATACGAGCATAGAACAATGCTCATGATATGGCTGCGGTCCAACTTTTGTCTAAAGTCATAATTTTCTCAGTCAGTATACGTACGCCGTTGGTTGGTGTGAATGGTGTGAAATAAATAATTCTATGGTGCTCACACTGGCACATAAATTATTGGAAACCACATGCGTTTACTCTTGTTCTTCTTCTTCTTGTGAGGAACGTGGTTAAACTTTGGCAGAAAATATAAAGAAAAGAGACAACAAGGCAGGAAGGAGTATGAGTACATGAATGAGATGAGAAAGAGAGAGAATAACGGGAGAATGAGGGAGAGAGAAAGAAAAAATGCATTTTTAATACGTTCGAAAACAAGCTGTATATTTTACGGGCTCGTTTATATGCAACCTTCTGGGGTTCTCTAAAGTGGAAAATAATGTGTTTTTATGTAGCGGATGGATGGATGGATGGATGGATAGCAATGTGCGTGCCACTGTCTGTCTGTCTGTATATACATGTTCAAGAAAGCAGAAGAGAATGGCTCTTGATCTATTCTTCTTCTTCTATTCTACTTCGTCTTATTCTTCCTCATCCCACCATGTGTGTGTATGCTTATACATAGAATTTATCCATGGAGGCAGATTGAAGCTATCATCCGCATTAATACTGCTGAGTAAGTCAACTGACGTTAGCAGCCCGTCAAGACATGCAAAGTTATATTGAGATTTTCTCGTGCCATCACCATCACTAGTACCAACACTGCCATCATCATCATTATCATCATCTTCTACATGCCGGCAGAACGTCTGCTGCTACTACTGTTACTTTTTCTTTTGCTTCTTTTTCTTCTTCTTCTCCTCCTCCTCCTCCATGTGCTTCATAGCATACTTATACATAGCGTTTAGATACACACTGTGGTGATGAGTATCAGTTGCTTGTCGGTCCGCTTATTTTTTTTTGCTTTCTGTTTCTCCCTCCCTCCTTTTCTTCCTTTCTTTCTTTCAAGCTCTACTATGCTTGTCGTCGTTGTCGTCGTCTCCTTCTTCTTCTTTGCCAAAGTTATTGTTAGACAAAAATCAATGCTTAGCTCTTGCTACTGCTATATACAGTATTATTTCTATTCTTGAAAGTGAAACCGACAAGGATTTTACTTATGGTTCAACAAGGTATCTATCTGTAGGAGAGATAGATACAGAGAGAAAGAAAGAGTGAGTAGAGCTGATCCCCTCCGTGGAGACTCTTGGTGGCGATAAGGCTCGTGCCGGGGTTGATGGTACTACTCTCGTCTACAGTAGTGTAAAACATGGCTCTGATGTACACTGTAGTGTACTTACTACAGTTGTTAGAAACGTGGCAAGTTGTATGTGCTCTTGAAGTTGTTGTCCTCGTCCTCGTCGTCATCGTAAAATAGACGACCAAGAGGATGAGGATGACTACAAGAATATGGAAATGCATATGACCTTAGTATCTTATGCACGGCCAGATGTTACCCAGGGAGCTTTTGTTCAACTTATGGTGGCATTACTTGCTATTGCTTCTGCTGCCCGCCTGCCCGCATATTCCGAGTTCCTCTCTCTGGCTCTCGCTCCTCTTCTTCTGGTTAAACCCGAGATTCTATTATTTCCCCTACCCGGAAAAATGTTCTCCTCTTCGTCGCTTGGCTTCAATCTTCCGCTTCTGTGTTCCCAGCCTTGCCCATTCCCTTCTTCTTTTTCACTTCATACATATTATAGAGGCGCACGCTCATACTAAACGCACTCACACATACACATCCACACGCACACATATACTACTACTACACCACACAGACAGAAGAAGACCAGGACGACTAAAAGTCTCATGCAAATACACACACAGACACATACGCACATACACACGCAGTCATGCACACTATGAGCCAAGTGTATAGAACTAGTAGAAATAGTAGTAGAACTAGCAAGCAGTAGCAGCAGCAGTTAGAAGCTATAGTGGAGGAAAACAAGAACGGAGGGTCCTTCCGTTCGTAGAGTGAAAATGCCCGCATCATCAAATGTACACGGCTGAGCCACTCGCTTCTTCCACTACTTCTTCTTCTTCTTCCTCTCTACTCACAACTACTGCCAAAAGTATCTTTTAAAAGGACGGGAAAAACGTGCATACATTTTTAGCGAGTAGGAGATAGGAGAAGTTGTAGTAGTAAGTAAGTAAGGGCGAGAGAAAAAAGAGGGAATTTACAGTGCCGACAACAACGTCGTCACCACTATAGTTTCTCCGCAGTCAGAGAGACAAGACAGTTGAAAAGTTGTTAAAACTCTGTCCAACTCCTGCTCACAAGTGTCATTATGTGATGTGAAACAGAAGGAGGAAGAAGAAGAGCGAGGGAGAGAGAAAGACTACTATACAAGTCGTCGCTCAACATCCAACCTCCTCACTTTGTACTTACTTACTTGCGAGTAATTATTATTATTCCTTTTTTTCTCTATGTTTACACGTGTGAATACCTCAAACAGGAGATCCACTCCAGAGAAAGTGAGTGAGTATTATCGCAATTTTTATAGCAAATAAATCTGGAATGTTGCCCTTTCTCAAGCTACTATTAGATGATTGAAAGCATTGTGTGATTCAGTGTGTTATTTGTGAATTGTTCTGCGCTGCTTTGTGAAGAAAAGTGAAAAATGAAGCTGCTATCCAATATGTAATAATAATAATTGTCTCCCATATATCTGGATTTGAAAATCTGTACAGGTATTGGAAGGAAGAAGACTGGAAGAAGTGGGATCAGACTGGTTGTGGTGTTGTTGTTGTTGTTTTTCTACTACTTGTTCTTCTACTTGTTCTTCTACGTGTTGTCTTCGTCGGCAAGGGAAAAGAGGAGAGGGCCTTGGGGAGCGATGTTGTTGCTGGGCCAACTATTCATCTTGGGCTATTTAGTGGTGAGAACCTACCAGCTCTGTCCGCAGTCATGTAGATGCAACAATAATTTGTTGACTGTGCACTGTACCGGCTCATCTTTGGATTCGACCTTGCCAGCATCCTCAACGAGCAATTTGAATGAAATTCCAATCTTCCTTAATCCCAGAATCCAACGGCTTAACCTGGAGGGGAATCAGATTCGGGACTTGAGGGAATCCCTGCAATTCTATGCAGACTTGAGACATTTGGATGTCAGTGGGAATAGAATATCTAATTTGGGTAGCTATAACTTTGAGAATTTAAAGAAATTAGAGTATTTAAATGTATCATACAATGAGATATCCATATTGAGCGAGTTTACATTGAGAGGCCTGACGGGTCTGGTAAGTCTTGACCTGTCTCACAATCAGCTGGAAGGGATGGACTATAAAGTGTTCCATAACCTCACACTCTTGAGCCTCCTTGATCTAAGTCATAATCGTTTTGAGTTTATCGATTGGAGTATTTTCTATGGGCTCTCTAGTCTTCAAGTGTTGAGCCTGAGGAATAATTTTATAAAGAAGCTTGAAAGGCTATTTGTTACTGGCCCCTGGATGCTCTCCAGCCTGGCCGAGCTAGACTTGAGCTACAATCAGTTAACTAGTTTAGATGGCTCTAACTTTGATGCTTTTGTCAATGTGAGAAGTTTGCAGCTCTGCTGTAATAAAATCCACAAGTTTGTGGGGGACAATGTATTTAATTCTAATTTGAAACTAGTGGAATTAAATTTAAGTCAAAATCACATCCTCTCCCTGCCCATGCACCTTCTGTCCAGACTGACTGAGCTCAAGTCCATAGATTTAAGTTCGAATCACTTGAAAACCATCTCCTCCCACTATTTCCACAGTCTATTTAAATTAGAAGTTTTGGACATTTCCAATAATAATGGGATTATCAGCATTCATTCTAGTGCCCTGTTAGACAATATCAACTTGGTTCAATTCCGTGGGGATAGTCTCCTCTACCTGAGTAACATTTCAATTAGTTTATTAGTTAACAAGCCTTTTCTTAGCTTATTCTCCCTACGGTATGCCAACCTGAGCACAATAGATTTCCAGTCTAATTACCAGCTAGTGGACACACTGGACTTGACAGGGAACCCATGGAATTGTAATTGCTCCTCTCTACCCCTTTATAGCTACATGAAGAGCTCAAATGAGAGCAAGTTGAGTCATTCAATAGTGTGCTCAGTCCCGGCCAAAGTACAGGGTGTCCCATTAATTGCTCTCTCGTCCAGTCACTTTCATGACTGTAACCACATTCAAGACAGTTTTACCAATACGGTACTCATTCTAGCTGCCATTCTCGTCATTCTTATAGTCCTCCTTGTCCTCTTTAAAATTTTCCTCATTTTGGGCCTTATTAAGTTACCAACTCGGACGATGAGAATGAGGCGTTCTGGGGGGGAAGGGGACACTAATAATAGTAGTAGTAATAATACTAGCGTGAGCAGAAACAGTTTCAAGGCTTACCATTACCACCAACAAGAGCAGCAACAAGAACAGTCATCTCCGACTCTTGAACACCACCAGCAGCAGCCACAGGCATACAATCATCATCACCATCATCATCATCCTCATCATCTTTATCACCCGCCACAGCACGGCCCACCAGCCCTACCACCACTTCATCCACAATACCCTCCTCAACAACACTATCGTTACCAACAACATTTTACTCATCCAGTAGTGGTAGACCAAGTAGAATATAATGAGGATTTATTTCATCCCCGAAATCCTTCAAATAATTTAACCACGCTTCAAAAGTATACTCATACCTATGATAAACAAGTTCCTAGTGTTTTAGTTTAGAGGATATGAGGACGAAGGACGATGAAAAAGAAGGCGAAAAAAGAATCATATAACTTTAAGAAATTGCCACCAGGACCCCCTGCACAGAGCTTGAGCAAAAGTGGAAGAAGAAGATCCATTATTACCAAAGTTTTTCCTGGGTCAGAGAGTAGGATCCCATAATATATAAAATTCCTAACATTTGTTCCCAATGATCAACGCGCTCTCCTATCTTATACTATGGGGACGGCGGACGGATGAACGATCATGACCATTATGAGGACGGTGATGGTGATGATGATGATGATAATCCTCCTGAAAAAAAAAGTATAAAGATAGCTTACCACACTGAACAATTTTTCCCCTCACGTATTATTATACCTACACATACTTTCCTTTCACATTACACACTCACCATTGTTCAAGTGAGTGTTCAAGTGGAAAAAAGAAATGTGGTGAAAATGAACGAGTAATGAAATAAAGCTGAACGAGTGAGCTTTCTCTAGTCCTGAATCTCTACACTTTTAAGACAGACATATATACAGACGAAATAAAGACAAATTTCCAACGAGCTATTTAATACGTATACTAACTACTATATGGAGAAAAGATGGAAAATATGCTACAGAATGGGAAGGTAGCTATGTACACATCAATATATAAATATATTTTAGTCGCCTTATAAACAGAGAGTATAAGGATCACAGTATTTTTTCCCTCTTATGCGCACCATACGACCGTAGTCATAATAATATACTAGTAATACGAAGGGAGAAAGTTTTTCTTATTGCTATCTTTCTATTGCAGTTCCATTTTTTTATTGTTATACCTCATTTTTCTAATCGTATTGCTCTACAATATACACACACAATAGAAAAATACTCATCTTGAATATGAAGGAAACTTCCATATAACTATCAAGTACCCTCATCTCTTCTCAATACATGGGGATGGATGGTGATAACATGGAGAAATTATAGACAATTATTATCCCTATATAGTCGTTATTATTTGGACATGATCCATATTGTCATGGATGTTGTCATCATCATGTCCGTGGTTGTCATGGTAAATACATTGTTATTCCGTTGTTGTTATTTAGTAATTAAAATTATTGTTATAGACAGTAGCTATTAAGTGGTTTGCTCAGCAATAATGACACAGTCCTTTATTACATATATTTTATAGACGGACAGGCGAGCCTTTATATAGAAAGGGAGATGATATGAGAGGAGAAAGTAATAATAACCTTTTGTAATAATAATAATAATAATTCTTATACAATACAGAGTATCATAATCACAAAAGGCCATTAAAAGTCAAAAAAGACATGGAAGACGAACTTGTATTTACTATATCAAGAAGAAGGGTTAAGCAATAATAATAATAATAATAATAATAAAAGTAGTAGTAATCTTGAACGTAGAAATTATATAGTCTGAGAATACAAAGGGGTAATAGTGGTAATAATAATAATACTGTAAAGGACAAGGTGAAGAGAGATGAATGACTAAAAGGATGATGAGATGATGACGTCTATAGATGCGAACGAATGTGTAATATACAAAACTGTACCCATACGCATATATAATGTAGAAGACAAATATAAATACAAATGCTCATGTTGAAACAACGGTAAAACGAGAAGCAATAAAATGTGTATACTCTTCTTCTTCTTCTTGACGTAATGAATGGAGGATTTAATTTAGAAAATATCGTTAAGAAGAAGCGCAAAAGTAACGTGTGGTGCGTTGTCGTCGGGATGAGAAGGATAAGGACCCATGCCAAAAACCTAATAATAATACAACAGCAGAAAGCTCTTCTACTGTCTTCTGAATCACTTGTCTCGATCCTTATGTTATTTTCCATGTTGGAAAGTACAGGGGTTATTGTATTAGAATATAAATATATTTACACATATATTTACATACGCGAAAGGACATCAAGGAGCCGCCGCTGTACTATTAATCATTGTTATTATTTAGTCATATGGTGGTAACAAGATAATTATATTTTAATGTGTCAGTCATCAACGTCTATTCTGGCTGTATAATCCCATTTTTCATGTCATCATTTTTTTCGTACAAAACAAACACTAAAAATGTTAAATAAAAGTTGGTCATCAATTCACTCTATTATTATTGCTAGTCACTTAGTCAGTCAGCCAGCCAGCCAGTCAGTCAGGCTGCTGGCTGTCTCTTTATTTGAGCCTGATGAGTTATGAAATGTTTGGGCGTACAAAGTTTTATTATGGGTGAATATAGTATTATACCGTATATTTAGCATGTATAGAATAATAAGCAAGTTTTTATAAATCCTTTCCAAATACATTATGATTGAAATATAGTTGAAAGAAAATTAAAGGAGACATGGTAAATATTGGAGAAATGAATTGATAAATATAAAATGAAAGCAGTATCAGTGAATGTTATATCTCACTTATTCATTCATTCATCCATCCAGTTGCCTATTCAGTCTCTGAAGGATGGAATTCAAAAGAGTGGTTTGTTCCTATTGTAAGTGGATACAAAAGCCGCGGAAACGGAAGCTTATAGTGAGTGATTGAGTCTACCGGAAATGGTTTCAGTATACTAAAAACATGATCATAGTGGTCGTCGTCGTCGTCATCCTCATCACCATTGCTATCGGCATTCTTTGCATGGCTGAGCATTTCTAGCAAAAACCCTGTTTTTCACGCTCTCTTTCGTTCTCTACTCGTAACCTTTTCAAGAGGATCATAATTATTTACAAAGCCCATACTTACTCCTATGGTTCTCTCGCTCTCCAAGTTCCGTGGTGTAATAGGAGTTGTAAATCGTAAGCAAAAAAGCGGGGCCCACTGGGAAACTTCATCATCATCATCGTCATCATCATCACACTCAATATATGACTACCATCATCATTACGACAGCTATTGCCACCGCCGCCATGGAGATCTGTTTGTCCAGGACTTGGTATAGTATATGGTAGCAATGTAGTATGTGAGCAAACAAGCTCTGATTCATTTTCACGGCTGATTCCACAGTCAGGAGTGGT
Source organism: Bourletiella hortensis (assembly GCA_034694225.1). Taxonomy (NCBI): domain Eukaryota; kingdom Metazoa; phylum Arthropoda; class Collembola; order Symphypleona; family Bourletiellidae; genus Bourletiella; species Bourletiella hortensis. Next base: position 9,183 of record JAQFYD010002061.1, read on the forward strand.
AGTGGATGCGGGTGGTCATTTAATTTGCTCGGATTCAACAGCCAGATTTTCTCTTCTCTAGCTCCAAATCAAGTCTACAGAAGAGGTGGTAGTAGTAGTAGCTAGTAGTATCAACCACATTGGAAGTCTCAGGTTTAAGCTCTTTTCCATCAAGTGAGGTGCAAAGCAAAGGGAGTATACTAGAGATGGAAAGAGAGAGAGCGAACGGCTAGTGGATTAAGCGGCTGGTGTGCCTTTCATCCAATTCGGGTCAAGCGGGAATGAAAGTTGCTCCGATCGTAAACCTGTTAACACTCGCAAAAAAAGAAGGATGAATGTATACGTAGAAGAGAGTAGTAACAAGAGAAAATCCTGTGAGGTGACCACCCACAAGCTAAGTGTGGTATTCTCTTTCACTCACAGTTACAAAGAGGTGAAAGTAGTAAGAAGAGACTGACTGAGCATCATCATCATCATGCGTAATATAATATTGGACGAAAAGACGTGTTCCATCAGGATGAACGTGAGCTTCACTTCATGCTAGTAGTCGCTGTCGGGTCGGGCATCATGAAAGACGGACTAACTCACCTGGGATTTCATCAGCGTTCGTGCATGGGGAGATGTTCTCCCTATTTCTGTCTCTCTTTTTTCTCTCTCTTTACTCCTTCGTATCCGTAATAGAATTCAAAGAGGTTTCTTATGTTCAAAGGAGAAGAAAAAAAAGTGAAATCAGATCGTAAAGATGCAAACTGCCAGATGGGTACTGTACTGTGTAACTGCCTTGGTTGGTAGCATTTAACTCCAGTAGCTAGTACATACTTAGCGTATCACAGTAGTGAAGAAAATCGTTAAAGAAATAGAATAGACTTTAAATAGACTCATTGTGTTGGATCATTCGTCAGTAACTGATTTGTAGATTCAAAAGCACTCTATTTCCTACCAATTCGTAGAATCTTGGCTTACCCCTTAAGCATAGAAGCACTAGTCGAGAGCAGGAGGGGAGAGGTTTTTTTTGCACACTGAATTTTATTTGCTCTTTCCGTTATATGCGACTGGACGGACCGGTAGTTCCATAAAGTTGTCCAAATGGTAGAAGTATGTGGTCCAAGACTGGCGTCTGGATCATATATTTTCAGCTCACTAACTTTTTTCTTCTTTCATTTCCTTACCAACGTCACTACTTGGAGTTTAGAAGGGTCACAAAGGCATAAGAAGGGCCAAAATGTCGCATAAATTTGAACGTTACAAAGCCTATTCTTGAGTTATTGCATACAGTCTCTTATGAGCTCATTCAAAGGGGTTTCCTTGCTGCTCCAAAGGTAGACGTCAATGTAAGGCTTCTTTCTGTATA
>JAQFYD010002062.1:0-10508 GCA_034694225.1 Bourletiella hortensis
TCGTTCGTGTCGTGTGTATAATAGATTTTAAGAAACTGCATGAGATGTGCTAAAGTATATTAATAGCTCGGATTTTTCAGAGTTCTACTACTATACTACTATAAACGCTCTTCGTCGTTGTTGTTGGTGTCTAATGTTTGTTCATTCGTTCGTTCGTTGTTTGTCATCACACAGACAGTGTATATCACTTTCCTCTGTATCTCTCTCCCCCTGTCATTTTCCCCTTTATAATTATGATTATGATTATTGTATTGTAATAATGGAAATTGATTAGTGATAACGTTCTTATTTAAAAGTTTTACGTACATACGACATATAATTGTAGTTTTAATGATTTTACAATATGGGACTCCGTTTCATCATTGTTTGAGCTTACAAATGTACAAATAACTTACTAGAAATAAATTAATTACACTCGCATCAATTCATTATTGGCATTGTTCTCTGCATTGATGCTACATGGACAACATTCAAGATGTTGACGCTGGCTGGGCCCGGAATTTTGCCAGTGGATTCTAACCGCATCCTGTCCATGAAAAATTGTCGACACGGGAACAATGAGTCAATAGGAAATAAGGATTCATGTCGGTTAATTTGTTTCCACACGACAAGCCACAGTTTCCGCAAGCTGTGGCACAAGTGTTGCTAACTTGACGTGGTTGCAAATGGTTGTTTTTCTGGTCCATTTAGCAATTCTATTTAAATGTTCATCAATCAAGCTTAATTATCCATTCAATTCTTTCGGGAGCCAATCAATCTTCTAATGTTCTGTCAAATTGACGTTGTCGTATCAAGTGCGTACCTCCAATGACATTATCAGGCTGATAAGACACATGCCGCACAAAAACGTGCCAGTTCGTCGCACCGGATATTTGAAGTTGCGTTTGGATATAAAAGAGAGGTAGTGGTGACGAAGAATTGTATACTCCAGTTGCACTGACAGATTCAACATGTACAAAGTAGTAGCTCTTCTCGCCCTCGTGGCCTCGGCTTATGCCCATGAGGTCCGTATCTACAACGCTTGTCCCTTCACCGTTTGGATCGGAGTCCAGAACAACCCTGGAAAGGAATTGCCTGCCAATGGTGGATTCCAATTGAACACCTATGGCTCCCGAAGCTTGAACGTTCCTAATGAATGGGGTGGCCGTGTCTGGGCCCGTACCAACTGTGATGGCAGTGGACACTGTGAAACTGGTAAGAGTTTGACCATCCTCAAGAAGCAGATTTGTTGTTTCTTCAGGCGAAATAACCCGTTTTTTCGATTTATTAGGTGACTGCGGTAACAGGATCGAATGCGCCGGAGCCGGTGGTGTCCCTCCAGTATCCCTTGCCGAAATCACCTTCGATGGATGGGGTGGCATTGACTACTATGATGTCTCCCTTGTCGACGGTTACAATCTCCCCGTTTCCATGGTCCCCATCGATGGTACCGTCAGACCAGGTGGTGGTGGCAAGTACGACTGTGGTCGTGCTGGTTGCTTCTCCGACTTGAATGCCATCTGCCCTGGAGAACTTGCCATCAAGAACAGCGCTGGCTACACCGTTGCCTGCATGTCCGCTTGCTTGAAATTCAACACTGATGAATACTGCTGCCGTGGCGCTCATGATCAACCTCAAACCTGCAAAAGCTCTGACTGGCCTGTCAACTACCCTGCCATCTTCAAGCAGGCTTGCCCTGATGCCTACTCCTACGCCTATGATGATACTAGCAGTACTTACACCTGCAAGAGCAGATCTTCCGGATCTTCTGGATACGAAGTCAAATTCTGCCCTTAAACAGTACAAAGACCTTATGTACCTTCTCCTGTACATGCTCTTCTCTCTCTACAATAAAACACTAAGCTAGTTTTTCAGCTCGCAATACTAAAACATGGCCTTTCTAATTTTTCTGTTACCAGCATCTTGCTTACATTAGACTATGCTACATATCGATAGTCAATTATCATCCATGGCTTGGCAAAGACGATTTATTTGTGATCCTCACAAAGCATCCTAGCATTAAATTTATAATGGTGTACTGTGTTCAGAGATGACGAAGACACATGCACAAACTGCAATTCGAAAAAAGTTTGGATGCATGCTTCATCCTCTGTTGCATAATACTCTCTGACGGCATTACATAGTAGAGACATTGTGGAAGTGGGACTCAATTCTTTACTACAAAATCTGTCCGTGGCGCAATTCTTGACCGATGATGGAATGCAAGCTAATTAAGATAGACTTTCACCACCATGGATGACAGCATTTCCCCCCTAAAAACGCGTTAAGGCAATGGCTCAAAAGCTTTTTCGGTTTAAACCAGATCTGCTCGAAGATGGAACTTACTTGACTACGCTATAACCACATATGGAGGTTTGATTGAATTACTATTCGGCCCAAGTTACTTCCATAATGCTCATCGTTTGAACCAAACTATTCTGTAATGCTCTCACATTAAGTCCAAGTACTTTAAAACCAAACGTTATTTGGATTTAGCCGATCAAGTTTTGGTCCTTCATAAAGTGACACCTCATCAATCATACAACGCGATACAGATTACTGAGCATCAATCAGCTGCGATGCGATGGCCGTAGCTTAGTTTATGCACACCACACCTCTATGATAATAATTAACAGCTCAGTCGGTAGATAAGAGACACTATCAAGCAATGTTTGCTCCGCATTTTTGAAGTAGCTTTAGTTAAATATAAAACTGGGTTACTCAATCGGACTTGTTTGCATATCCAAGTTAGTGACAGAACGAATAATGAATAAAGTAGTAGCTTTTTTGGCTCTTCTGGCCACCGCCTATGGCCATGAACTTCAACTAATTAACTATTGCAACTATACCGTTTGGGTTGGAATCCTTAGTAATCCTCTGCAGGAACTTCCTGCAAATGGAGGGTTTCAACTAGACTCCTTGCGGATTAGAAGTCTGTTCGTGCCTAACCAATGGGGTGGTCGTTTGTGGGGACGTACTAACTGCAATGCTGAAGGTGTTTGTGAAACAGGTGAGAAGAGGTCACAACATTTTGAAAGTTAGTACTGAATGACCTAGATAAAGCATCTTTTTTTTGTAATTTCAGGTGACTGCTTGGGCAGGATCGAATGTGGAGGCTACGGTCCAACCGCTCCCGTCTCTCAACTAGAAATTACTCTGAACGGCTTGGGTGACACTGACTTTTATGATGTGTCTCTGCTTGATGGGTACAACGTTCCGATTTCCGTGGCCCCCATAGAAGGTACCTACATTGGAGGAAGTGGAGGACAGAACAGCTGTGGCCGTGCAGGTTGCAATTCAGATCTGAATGCTATCTGTCCTGATGAGCTGGCTATTAAGGGTGCTAATGGCGCAACTATTGCCTGCAAGTCACCTTGCATGGAAGGAGGACCTTGTGATAGCACCCAATGGCCTGTAGATTATTCCGCAATTTTTAAGCAAGCTTGTCCTGATGCTTATTCCTTTGCGAACGATGACCTCGCCGGTGCATTCTACTGCACAGGTGTAGCTACCGGCTCCTCTGGTTATGAAATTAGATTTTGCTCTTAAATGCAAAATGAAATTCTATTTATTACACATTAGTGTGCGTAAATATGTGGAAATAAAATGCTGTATTTTATTTGTTACAACCAGTCTCAGCATTTGTACAGCCAACGGAGCTTAAATAATTTCTGTCATTGCATTCTCGCAGTTTCCTTGGCATTCTTCTGACTCAGCTTTCTCAGAACGCAGCTGTGCAACTGCTTGATCACAAGTAATTTCCGTTTGCAATCGCATCCGTTTCACAAACATACGCTATTATCATTCATGTTAATAACAGCTGAGGGATAAAGTACACACCATAATGTTCATCATTTTCAATCGCACTGCATTTTTATTCTCAATGCAGTCATTCGTTTCTTTCTATTCTTAAACCTTCTCACAAGAGTCTGCGGACTAGCAAAAATGGGGTTGAATTTCGTTGTCTTTGTAGCATATGCCCTTTATTCATTTTTTCTTAATTCTGCTTCAGCGGACTGCCGGAGTGGATACCGCTTGAGTCAGAACAATACATGTGAAGACATCAACGAGTGTGAAAATCAGTGGGGCTTGTGCTCACAAATCTGTGTCAATACGCCAGGAACATTTCACTGTGCGTGTGCAGACGGCTATGAATTTAAAGATGCGAGTATTACACGATGTAAAGCCCGTGACAGTGAAAACATAACACTGCTAGTATCTACGGGAACTGCTGTGGTAAAACTTAAAATGGGACCTACCGTTGTAGAAACACAGCCTTCGGTTGTGGTAAAAATGGCTGGGAATGCGAACGCAATTGGCTTGGACTTTTCCTGGGCTATGCAAACCGTATTTTGGAGCCCGGATGGAGAAGAAATCAACATGGTTCCTTTTGGCGGTGACATTGGTGAAGTAACGGCATTGTACGTACCAACTGGTAACAGAACGATAGAAGGTTTGGCATTAGACTGGATATACAACAATTTATACTGGACGGACTCGGATAACAACGTCATAGCTGTGATGTCGTTGAAGACAAAGTTTGTCACTCAAGTAGTTTCATCAGACCTTGTCAACCCGCGTGCCATTGCAGTGGATCCTATCGGCGGCTGGATGTACTGGACTGACTGGGGACAGAGTCCTGCACGTATCGAACGTGCTGGAATGGATGGCTCGAATCGTCATACTATCGTAGATAGTAGAATAACTTGGCCTAACGGTATTACACTTGATTTGATACTCCAGCGACTATTTTGGGTGGATGCTCATGAAGATGTACTAGAGTCTGCGAACGTTGATGGAACGGACAGAAGGTTAATAATACGTGAAAGTTCATCTCTTCGCCATCCTTTCTTCATCACTACTTTCGAGGACTATGTTTATTATTCTGACTGGACTCTGAAAGCGATATACAGAGCGAACAAATTTACCGGAGAAGAATCTACTAAGGTTTTTGAAGCGAACGTTGATATAAATACAGTTCAAGTTTTTCATCCTCTACGGCAACCAGAGGGCGAAAATCGTTGTGATGGATTGGACGGCTGTTGCTCATACTTGTGTGTACCTGTACCTACAATTAGCAATACAATATTATAGGTTTCCTGCTCGAGTCCTGGTCGTAATTTGAGTGAGCCTGAAGATCTGACCACAACGATTGAAATGGCAACTGAAACTGACTATCATGAGGAAGAAAATGCCAATGCTCGTTCAACCTTGCAGGAGAGCACAACAACTACTGCTAAGGATAACGTTGAACATCCTGAAGAGCATGCAAGCACGACTGTAGGAGTGAACACGGGAGAATCTACAAGAACGCAAACCAAATTGGTTACTAGCGATCAAGAAGAGCCTGGGTCGCCTTCTGGATGTAACACTTCGGCGAAGGCCTACGAGGATTGTTCCGGAAGTATTCTTGCAGCAGTTCTGTTGACACTTTCTGCCAGCTCTGTCGTCGCTATTCTGGTTACAATTGCGTACGCCCGTTCAGATTCCAGAGGGAGGTACCATCGTAATTTTGCAAATCCCATTTACTCTGGAGCTAATGAAGAGTTTATACTGTCAAGTTACGACACACATGAAAAATAACTGAATGGAATTTTCATGTCAGTTTCGAACTCATGTTATCTGTAGACTGTAGATTTGACACATTAGATTGCTTGAACTAATTAAATATTAATTGCTTTTGAATCTATGATGATGCGCTAGGATTCATCTTATAAATCCATTTCAAAATTTATTGTCGGCACAGACCTCGGCTTAGCATTTGTGGCACCCCCGTTATAGTAGAAGACACCCATTCTCCAATCTACTGAACGTTATTACGTATCTTCTATGCCTGCAATCCACAGAACTAATAATATTTTCATTTAAAGCTCAGAACAGAGTCATTTAACTGCTTTGGATAAGATCCGTCATTTCGGCTCACGCAACGCCCTATCATTGCTAATATGGGACGCTCATTAAGGATTTCCCACAGCACTGTCGGCCCTGAGCCTAACATTTTCCGGAAATGCCACCAACTATGTGCATCAGCAAAACGTAATTGTCTACGTGAGATGCTAGACATTTTAGGTCAACTAAAATGAATTTAAAAGCAGTCAAACATCAGTTTTCCCTATCGAGTGCTGTTAGAGACGATTATAAGTTCCAAAATGAAGGTGATTTTGTTACTACTTCTCTCGGTATTCTGCTTTGCAAAAGGGCACAAAGTTGTACTGATCAATCAGTGCCCCTTTACCGTCTGGCCAGCGGTGTGGCACATAAAGGGTTCATCTGATTTCAAGTAATTTGCAACTTCTTTATTTTGTGCAACTGTTTATGGGTTTGCAAGTGATGGATCTTACATCTCACACTTTTAGTCCGCAGGTCGCGAATGGGGGGTTAAAAAACGGTGATATGATGCACTTCAACCCTTCTGATGATTGGTATGGACTCATTTGGCCGCGAACTAACTGCTTGGGTGGTTACTGCGAAACAGGTAAACAACTTTTACTTGACTCACTTGTTCAAAATTTCAAAATAGTTGCATTTATGTTTGAATTCAAGGAGACTGTTCCATTGGCAGTGATGGCAGCTGCAGAGAAGATTCCGTCTCTAATACATCCGCCACCATAGCTGGCATCGAATTCAACGAACTATTTCCTCATCGGTACGATGACAGATATTTTATCAACATTGAGAACGGATTCAACGTACCAGTATCCATTACACCAGTCCCTGGAACCTACAGAGGAAGATGCGGGCGCGTTCAGTGTAACTTCAAACTTTCATCAGCATGCCCTTCGGAACTGGTGAAAAGAAACATGAATAACCAAACCATCGCATGCTTGTCACCTTGCAAAAAATTTAATACGGAGGAACACTGCTGCCACGGTACCTATGGCAATTGCAAGACTAGTGACAGGACTTCTTCAGATTATTCAAGGACATTCAAGCAAATTTGTCCCGAAGCGCAAACTAAAGCGCATGATACCACAAGCCTGAGGTGCACAGGCTTGTTAAAACAATCATCTAGATATGAAATAAAGTTTTGTCCTTGATATAAACGTTACTATCGTAATTCCTCCACATGACTCAATGTAGAATTCCAGGTAACACTGAAGATTTCCTTTTATCGCATTTCATATCAGTACGAGGATGAGGACTGCAGCTGAGTCCACTTATCCCTTTTCAGTTAATTTGTACATCAATGTTATCAATTTAATGCAGGAGAATACTTAAATACTAATGAATAAGCACGGGATCCATACATGTCTACACCGTGAGGTGCAAAAGATTTTGCGACACAACCGAGTGCTAAATCATGATAGCTCAATAAAGATAAGCCAACCTGTTTCTGTTATCGTTTGCACCAACACTCCACCATTTTCATTTAATGTTACCCACAAGCAGCAGCCTGATTTTCCAAGAGTTTCAAGTTGAAATAGATTTCCCGAAAAATCCAAGAATTTTAATTTGTTCTGTTTTGCAAAGTGCGTCCACGATAGAAGCCTTTTGACCTGCCGCTGGAAGTTTTCAACGCGTAGCCCAATCTACTGCACATGGCATATCCCTGAAAGGTTAGTGTCTTTCTGCACTAAGGAAACATTTTGAAATTCAGCATCAAACTTTAACAGACGCTATTAAGCAGACAGAGTATTCAAGAAATAGAACGATTTAGAATCGTACAATTTAGTTGAAAATCATATATGCGTTGGCTTCCTAGAATTCCCCTGACTCACATCTGCAATGAGTATGCAGAACAGGGTGCAAATATCAGCAAGCATTGAGCCATCACTTCAGCTTAGATTTATGTGCTTTACATAATTGGGGGACAAGTTTACACATGAGTAGTCTGTGGTGGAAACTCACACCAGTAGAAGTGATGCCTTTCATGTGATACCCATGCTGTACATAACACAACATTCAACTGTATGTATCAAGTTTTGATACTATAGTTACATTAAACGCATTATGTCTGCAGTTTAGAGCCTCTGCTCTTCTTCTTTCTTCACGGTTGGTGTAGCATGTGGGCGATGGACTTGAAAATAAGCAACTTTTAGCTACATGCATTCCACTGTGTATAATAATAGCTCCACTCATGCCTTCACACTTTGCCAGCATTAGGGTTAATCTTGCTTCAGTTGACCTTGATTTTTTCATATGCGAAATTAATGCCGCTATAACATCAACAACGTCTACAGAAATCATAAAATTTATGACCACAGACGAGAAGCAGACTGACTCATTTTTAACTTCCTCTGCTCATTCTGTAACGCACAGTAGAAGTGATGAGCACATTTGATTGTACTTGTGGTCGTCAGAACCTTACGCTCCGAATGTGAGAAAATAATCGGTGGCTAATCGTATGGATATCATTGCAGTAAGAAAAGCTCTACATCTCTGCGTCTCATTTCAGGTGAAATAGCTGGACCCCGTCATAACAATGAGAAGGGTCGCAGCAAAGATCGGCCAGTTCATCTACGGCACATCTTCCAAAGCTGACGTAAGTGCAACTCACACGCTTTGATCACCACATTAGAGAACAATTATGTTATGATAGTTTGTTAATGAACATCTGAACAGGAAGATGAGGGCAAGGATGAGGTGGCCACAATACTCAACCTTCGGCGTACCCACATACACACTACAGACTCTGAGCTAGTACGGACAAAACTGGATAAATTTGTCGATTCCAGCCGATCCAATCCAAAAAAGTGGGTTAATGAGACAACAGTAGACGCCATAAAGTTCCTCGCACGTGTCCATGGTTTGCCTCCATCATTTCAGAAACTTTTGACCGATGAAATACAACAACATGTGGACAACGTTCATGGGAACTGGTATGTTTTAAAGCTTGTGCTTATCCTTAAGTACGCCACTCTTCACAACTCAGATTTCATACATCTCTACCAACTTCTTGAAATCATCCGTCACTTCAATTGCACTGAAAATGCCGCTGCAACTGAGAAAGACTTCTTCACACGTGAAGTTATCACACAGTTACTTCTGGCAATCGTCTCCATTCTCAACCCGGACAGGGTCGCCCTTGAGAAAACGCCAGAGCCAATGTTACAGCAACTGCAGGATTTCATGCCTTACGTTAATGTCAAATTCAAATCCACAATCAAAAGAAGTCTTGAGAAGATGGGCTACTGGACTGGAAGCGGCACGACCCAATTCTATAACCGACAGAACAAATCCGCCAGGCTCGTTCGGGATGGTGAGGAGATAATTCGATCTGCTCATCAACAGAAAGCCTCAAAAGTCACTGCACATGTGGTAAAGACCCAGCAGACTCAAATGATGACAAATGAAGAGAACATTTCGGAGAAGACCCAAATGCAAAATATCAGCTTAAGCAATGCCCTACAGAACAGTCGATCCCGAACAAAAGCAACAGCCCAGAATCAACAAATGGAGATAAGCCCTGAAAAATCTGCCACTGGAAGTGAACTGGGGTGGTACAGAACAACAAGCACTGAAATTACCAACTTTCTTGAGCTGGCAAAGCAGGAACGTCCAATCAGTTCAGATGATGTAGAGTACCTAAAAGACAAACTGACAGGATTCAAGTTTAGTTTCTGGCATGACGGCAAACAGATGGTGGCGATGATTGCAGAAATATTCTACCGCATTAGTGAGTATCAGGCCCTGAAAGATGAAACTATTCTAGCGGTCTTGGACTACTTTTTGGATCCGACGGCTAAAAAAACTCCCGATGAAGATCGCGAAAATATCCTTCACGCTACCGCACGTCACTGTACACGAAGAAAATGTGTTCCTGCGAGTATTTACAATAAACTGACAAATTTTCAGAGCAGCAAAGACTGTACGTCTGAAATGAGGAAAATTATATGGTCTATGACATCACTGGACGATAATTATGCTGAGCAAAATCTGTTGGAGGCAGTTAGCCTACTGAAAAGTGCAGAACATTGCGAAGAGGCACTTTCTTACATTGAAAAGTTCATTATGAAAGAAACACGATGCAAGGAATTGAAAAAGGTGAATTTGATTCACGCCCTTGTGCGGGTCCTCACTGACAAACCAACGTACGAGGAGGTTCCTGTTACCGATGAAATCTTAGACCCGAGTCTTATCAAGACTGCCACCACTGATAGTCTCTGGGACGTTATCCCTGGGAGGAAAATTTACCGTTCTATTCGAGATCATGGAACCGTAAATGTAATGCAAAGCATTGTATCAATTTTTCCAGGCTATAATCTCCTCTTATCAGTAGCAGAAGAACGCATAGAGTGGTTAGAGATGAGAAAGAGGGCACAAGAAAAGGCTGAAAAGCTATCCGCAAAGTCAGGTGATTGCTTCCCTTACAACGTCAGACTACGGGCTTCCGAAGTAATTGAAGATTACCTAACAATGAGCTGGACTGATGGACTTGACCCTCGCCAAATGGATAAACTTATTGCTTCCGCGAGGATGGAAACTAGCGCAGGGGATTTGAGCTCTAGAATTATCCGTTGCATACTCCGCTCCTTGGACAAGAATCAAGAAAATCCTGATTATTTTAAGGAGTTTCCAGATGTTAACAA
>JAQFYD010002063.1:0-10507 GCA_034694225.1 Bourletiella hortensis
GAAGAAGAGGGGATTCCACGAAATGTTTTATCCCGTCTCTCTTACTAACTATGACTGGAAACTCTCTCAAGAAGACAAATTATTATTATTTCACACCATCAGATCAGCCTGCTTTTCTCTCGGGAAAAATCAATTTCTTTTCTATAATACTCTCTCCTTCTATAGCACACGGACGGACAGACACAACGTCTGTATTCAACCCAGAGAAGGTAATCATCTACGGAAAGAACCTTCCTCATGCGTTTCATCTTAGCCCCCACTACTCCCCTTAAGCCTCAGCCTATTATATGGCCAGCTTGTCCTCCCATCAAATCTTCTATTTATTTTCAGTTAGCCAACTCTCTCTCTCACATAGCTATACAGTCCTTCCAATGATCTGACCAGTAAAATAGTTTCCCACAAAATAGAGCCTTATTTTGCTTTAAGAAGAGAGGTATAGCGGTAGCATAGACATACACAACAAACGAGGCAGACTCACTCTAATACGTGTATACAGTACCATTGAAAGCTCCTTTGATTCTCTCCTACCGTCCATCACCTCATTTCCTATTTCATTTCCCTTGCCGTAGTAAAATCAGTTAACTCGAAAAAGGTTGAGATGAAACCTTGTCAGAGGAAGAGGGCCGTAAATTCGAGAGCTTCTCTTCAGTACTGCAGCCAAGTAAGTAATTCCCTCTACTCTCATTCCTTCTCGCAGCAGTCTCCAGCCTATGTTTTGAAAACGTGCAGTTTCGTAACACACACAACACACAAAGAATACCTCTCACTGCTTCAAATCACATTTGTTAATCAACTTTATGGCTCAGCTGGGACGGAATTAGCATGAAGATGCCAGCACCTATAAAATCCTTCATTGAGCTGATTCAGCAAATATGACTAAGTACCGTTGATTAGTGGGGGGGTGCAGCCTTGACTTCATTGCTCTCTCCTTTATACAATCCACATTCTATCAAATGCCGCATCAGAATTACTAATCTGTATTCCACTACTAAATTCACCTCCGCCATCGTTCTTCGTTGATACCAGGACGACAAGGAATAATAATTGTTTCATTAATTAGCACCATTAATATCAAGAGCTATGTGCTACTGCATACCTACCTGCCGTGCTGATACCGAACCCAGTATTAGTAACTAACTATTATAATAATATTTGCACTGTCGCAAGGTTACTCTAGGGCGTAGCCTCCGACGACCACGACGTCTTTCTTGACTTTCTCATGACCAAAAATTCCATTGATATCTCAAGTCCCCATTTGCTCCACGCACCACTGTTCCCTCACACATAATCAATTGGATCAAGAGTCATTCATTCACTCGCTCACTCGCAAACATCATCATCATCCTCTGCATTATACTGGCATGCTCCGTTATTGCTATTATTAAATGTGCCATAGGGAATCCATTGTAAGATTTAAATCCACATGCCATTCGGAACGGTCCATTCCTCCCCTATGATTATAAATCAAGGACATCACCATCTCTATCTTCCTCAGGCTAAATTACTCTCCCCGTGTTAATTTCCAAGCTAATTTTAATGGTCTCTTCCATAATTCTATATTAAAAGTCCGAAAATTGCAATAGTACGAAGTGGCCATGCAGTAAATTGTGATACTATTATCGTTGTTATTCCGCGCCTGGATGTCATTCCAAGCTGTGCTACCTCATTCCCTCCATATTTGATAAGTTAACAGAATGAATGGTAACCAAATTATGACCATGGGAGAGAGAATACTAAACGAGTCTGGGGTTCTTCGTCAAAGTCACACACACACATGTACATGTCCCACTGGGCACAGGAGAAAATTAGGTTCAACTGGAAGCTAAACAGATTCGTTCCGCATCAAGTGCTGCTCGCTTTGCTCACTGTCATTCCACTTGCTACTAGGATTCCCTACTTCTGTAATACTTATTAACATGGTTGTCATTTCACTGCCACCACCCTTCCTCCAGTTACGCTCCATACCTTTCCAACGCCCTAGCTAGACATCAGATGGTGGATGATAATAATAACAACAACGCTACTACAACCACGACTCTGCAGACTTACATAACAACTCAATTTCCTTCCAAACCTTCCAATAGTTCCATAGCTCACTCAATCAAAAGTCAAATAATTTACGCTGCATAAGTCCAATCAATTTTTACAGCACACCAAATTTTTCAGCAAACCTGCACTCATATCAGACTCTAAATCAAATGTAAGCCCAAGCTGCCTTATCTGAACACATATAGCTAGGATCATCACATAATGCCCCTTGAGCCGTTAATTATTAATTGTTTAATAACTGTCGTCCCGATTACATGACGGACTAATGACTTTTGAGCTGCCTTCGGGGCCTCATAAGACAGGATGAAGATCCTGCTTGTATGTATGTTTACTCCCAACAGCATCAGAATATTTCCCAAAAATGATGTAATCCACACCGGTTTACGAGGTTAGCAACAACAGCAACCCCACCAATCCCCACAACAAACATTCCTATCAAATCCTCCTTCAACAAATTCTTGTAATAATAATAATAATTGACCACGTGCGGAGTGTAATATAAAAGACTTGAATGTAGGGAACAAAAGTCATGAACACAGACACACACACCATAACACTGCTAGTTCTAACACGTCACCTTGCATTCATACTATATGCACAAAAAAACAGCATGTAACTTCTCATTTAACTATATGCAACAGACCTACCTGCCTGCTTTGCCAGCCTGCACCTACTTCCCCACATTATTGTTCAGAATTACTATTAAAGAAACTGTTTTTTACAGTTTTATGGCAAAGGACGGCACGATCAAATGTCCTGCTGTGAGAATGAACAAAAAAACTATCGAAAAATCCTGCGTTTTCAACCCTTCCAATGTATACTTTAACAAACTGCCCTTTTCTTCCACAATTCTTCAAATTACCTCAAAGCACGCGTCTTTTCCATCCATCCCCATGCATCATCTCATGCAAATTAGCCATTCAGATTTTTCACGTTATACCCCATATATAATAGAGGCACTAAGAAAAAAGTTATACAGGCAATCCTTTTTGGAGCAATGGCTACGCTCAGAGACTATTGTGCCCCGAATTCGCACTAATCCATTAACAACAGCGAGCGCAATAATTATGATTAGTTTATTGTTGTAAACCTTTTGTTCTTCATTCTTCCCTACATCATGAGCGAGCAAGAGCATTAAGATCAATGACAAAGAGTCAGTCAGGGTGTATTATTATTTCTTTGCTCCCAAAGCTCCCTTCTATAGCGCTAAGGAAAAGCCAGCAGCCACCTACTACCACCAACACAGTCGATATCGGTCATTCCATAATAATTATTCTCTTAAAGGCTTGAAAATACTCTTGCAAAATCCAACCCAAAAATCATTAATCTGTCTTCCTTCTTGTACTCTCTCCTAATTTTTGTAGCCCAGCAGCAGCAGCAGCAACAACCCAATATTAAACACATGGTCATGCACACCAGCTTCCATTTATTACGGCTACTCCAACAACGATTTTCAAATCATATACATGCCAAGCTACCCTTCAAGATTTCTCCATGGAGGTACATTCAAAAATGGTCTTCATCACTACTTCAGGTCAGTAGTAAGTAGTAGTAGTCGTTTGAAATGTTAGTAGCAGTTGCAATAAACAGTGCATAACGAGAGAGTATAAACAATAAATTCAAATCTCTTGAAATCACATAGCAAACCTATAATTAAAGTAATTAAAAAAATCAGACTTTATCAATACTAACCACTTGTTTGTTGTAGAATGTCCGCCAAGGACAGCGTAGAGGCTATAAGTTGCCGTTTCTCTTCGAAATTTAAATTATCCAAGCTCTTGGTTCGATTTAAATTATTCAATGTTATTGTAGCAGCTGATGCGGCCGCTGACATGTGATTGTTGCTCCCACCATGATTGTGATGATGGTGATTGTTATTGGGCATAGACGCACAAAAGGTCGTCACCGGTGCCATCCTACTTGCTGTCTCTATCAACTGACCCACCGTTAATGATAATGACAAGTGAACAGGGGGATACTTGTTGTCGTCACGGATGATAATCTCATCATCATAGCAAGGATCATTCCCACCACTGCGATATAGCCATTCAGAGGCATTCGTCAGATTTATTTTTTTATCCATTCAAAAGTGAAGCACTCGTGGTAAAGTTAAAGAAGAAGAAGGAGACCAACTCATGTATCACTACTACAACCTTCCTGCTCCTCCTGTCCATTAAGTACATTCTTCTTCTTCTTCGTCTTATCCCATAGAAAATTTAACGACACAGCAGTTTTTACAATATTATTTTTCCCCTCCTCAATCACAAAACTCTGTTCTCTTGCTCCTGCGGAGTTGATAGTGTTAATGATGTCGCAGGAACTTATCAGTCTCAAATAGTCTTCTTCTTTTTTTTCCACCTTCAAACCACACACATAGACGCTTAAGACACCTGCTTTGTTTTAACAATAAAAAAAGTCACACCCTCTAATTTAAAACACACACAGGCTCTGTGTAAGACAAGGGCGACGACCTATTACTCATAAGAGCACACAGGCTTAAAAATATGACACATGAGGGAGAAAAGATGGTCTACTACATGCTCCAACGGCCACTATGGAATTGATCTTCTGCAGTAGTGTACCAGCCGGGATGGAACTAGTGGTGGTAGTAGTAGTAGTAGTGACTACTACTCTGACTCAGCGGTCCGAAAGAGTTATTCACGGTCGTAGAAGTAAAACTCAAAATAAGGCAGCGGCGTATTATAGACAGACTGAGAGGGCGCAGGAGGAGATCTTCTCTCTGTCTCTTTCTCCCTCTCTCTCCTGTTCTGTTTCAAGTAAAATTTTGCCCTCACACTTTACTGGAGACGCTGGATTGCCCACTACTAGAATATTTACACTGCGCTGACCTATTCAATCATTTCTACACACGACAGTTTGCCCACCTTTAGAATATATCAAGTACGATATAGCTCTTGGCTCTAGCCCGCCGTCGTCTATTATTCAAACAAACACTAGGACCGAATGCCTAATATCACACTTGAAAAGTTTTATGAAGGCCTCTTCTCTATCTCTATTTTCCCGTCAAGTTCAGTCAGAGCCAAGATACACAGGCTCATCTCATACATAGACAGCAAGCAGAATTCCCGACACGTGAAGGAAGACTACGTGTACACAGCTGGTCTTCTCGTGTATTTGATTCAAGCTTGTAAGCTTCAACTGTCGTAAATTGATCTAAAAGACGAGCTTCAATCACACACTCTCCACGCTTGAGTGGTACACTAACGTTTAAACCAATTTCCAGATTTTGGAAAATGAGGCGGAAATTGGTTCAATCTAGCAAGTATACAAAAGTACGGGATGTAACAGCTTGCTAGACCAAAAGAATGCGTAGATGAGAGCACATATGCTGCTACACACAAACTCCTGCTGGGCTCTTAGTTTTTCACTACTACACCGTCCTTGCAGTTTATTTTATATCTTCACAACTACTTAAATTCATTTCAGTTTGTTTGCTCCTGTTTTTCTTTCACTTGGGATATGCTTCTCCGCAGTAGTAGAAGTATGAGCGAATTGGTAAAATAAGTTCAATTCCCTAAACGCTTCAATCCAAGAATAATAATAATAATAATATGTGTGTGTGTTCGCTCGTAGCTTGGGCTTGGCTAAATTTGCGGAACCTTGTGCAGGTCACAAGAATAAAACGGTGGATTTTGGGGGAAGCAAGTTTGGCAGGCTTGCTTTGCACAAACATACACACTCACAAACAGATAGACACTCTTTGCCAAGCCAAAAGCTTTAATTGAATTGAAACCTCAATTCAAGTTGAAGCAGCAGCAGCGGCTGCTGTTCTTTCTCGCTTGCTTGCTTACAAAACCGTAACAAAAACTTGTAGCAGGGAATTGCTGCTCAAACTCTTCTTCTCTTCTCTTATACTCAGTTCCCAATCAGTTTCGATAGTAACAAAAGCAATTATTTCAAGGCGCGTCTTCTAATGTAGCTCCATCATGCTGCTGTAGCTAATAAATGTTTCTGTCGTCTTCGGCGTCTCGCTAAAATTTTCCCAAATAGACCCAAATTTTAGCCAATTCTTCTTCTTTTACTGTCCCACCCCTGTCAATAATAACGGACAATCCCAATCCTCCTCTTGTCCTTTCACTATAGGATAAGAAACAACTTTGCGTGCAAAACTTTTCCTCCTCCAAGTTCTTCCTCTTGTTTCCCATCAATTGTCACACAGCACAGACAGACGGACGGACAGACAGACCAACAACAGTGCTGATCGTCATGGAAGCAATGAGCTTCTTCAATAATCAAACAGAAGCTATTCCCAGGACACAGGACGACCCTGTGGCTTTCTTTTAATTGATTAGTTTGGGAAGTAGGAAGAAAGCAATTGAAGCAGCTCTGAGGCTACTATTTCACACATTCAGGGGCTTTACACTTGAGACTAACCACTGGAGTTACATTCAAAAACCGCCAAGTTCACAGCGGTATTAACCACAGAGGGTACAGAAGTTGTATCACAGTCCCAGTTCAGCCACTTCTACGACACTAATGTAGCTCCATTTCACGCTACCAAACACACCGCAGAATACTCTTGACAGAAATATTAGACTTCCTCAGATGTCAAATGTTTTTCCGCATGTACTCCAGCCTCCTCCTCAGTCTCAACAACACATTAAGTCACTCGAAATTAATGCAAGGGAAATAATGATAGCATTCACGCCCCCGCCACACAAATCTTCCTCCATAAAACCCCATACACTCGAAAAATAATGATAACTTGAAATCCCGGAAAGAATGTGTACATAAAGGCTCAGCAGCTTTCAGCAGCAATTAATGCTATTTGTTCCGCCCTCATTTGACAAACGCTAATTATGCCTCACATGTCACCACAGTTCCAGGCAGGGTAGGGCTTCTTTTCTTTCTGCTATTATTATCTCGTATACACACAGGCACAAACTATGACCCATAAATCTTGTATCATTTCCTCACTCGGATATGTATATGGCTATGGTTTGCTAAAAGTTCTGATTAGAACCACCACTACCGATACGTGGCCATATTAATGTCGCAATTCTGGCCGTTAACAAACGGACGGACGGACCAAATAAAACTTAAGTTCACCGTCGTCCACAACAACACTGTGGCAAAAGACCTTCTTAAAGTTAGTATACGTCCTCCTCAGATGCGTAGCAGAGGAATACTAGCAAGGTAAGCACGCAAGCAACGAGCACCCCAACTAACCACCACTTCTTCAAGGTAAGCCAAAGTCATGCATGCATGCATACAGACAGGTAAACTTATAGCACCTGTAACACTACTACTACTACTGCTTGCTTGGCCCTCCTCCTCCACCACCACCACCACACATTCATATTCTGCTCGTCATCATTGCCCTACCGAAAAAGCCCAAGAGCTCAAAACATATGAGAGTAACGTATACTACGCTTTTTTCCATACTACTACTTCTCCTCACACGCATATATTCACATTCAGGGTGTTCCAAAACCTGCTCCTAGCCATGCTTCATTAAAAAATTTCCGTATATCCTCCAAAAAACCTTCTCATCTTTCATAAAATTCCCATCAAAACTTGTTTATAAACTCAATATCTTGTCTTCTTCTGCTACATAATAAATTAACTAAATGTCTCGCATCAGTAACTCTCATGTTCCTCCAGTCAGCCCGTCGCACAGGTCATCATCATCGCTGTCTCCCAAACACTGCGGTCAAGTTCATTCAAATGTACACCAAGTGAACAAACGGCTTCTGCATTTGTTCCTTAGTCATTCCTACTTTTTTCATCTTAACCACAGCAGTAATCACAATATAACTTTCCATCCAGCCATCCAAGCCTCCGAATCATCTGTCCTTCATAATGTAAGCCAGCTATACGCTAACGCAGCAGTACTAAATGACGAACCCTACGTCCAGTTTAAATCCAAGAAAGAAGGGAGAAGCATCCAACTACAAAGACGAACAACTTACTGACAGGAGGTGCCGGCAAAAAAATTTTGTTACAACTCTCCCAGCCAACGTACCAACGACGACCATAAGAAGGTCTAAAATGCCCAACAGAGATGAGCGATGATTACACACACATATACACGCATCCACATACACACACACCACCACACAATTACTTGCACGCAGTAAGTAATGGTGGTAGAATCCCCGTCTCAAGATCCCATCTTGCCTCAGGGCATATGGGCAAACACAATGCCATCACACATGTACTTACAGTGCCGCTATAATCTTATAACAGGTCCCATCTCTTCTTCTTCTCCAAGTATTAACACACTAACCTCATCTTCCAAGAAAAAAAGATACATACACACACACATACAGAGATACAAAGCTAAGACGAAATGTTTTCTTCCAGTCAGCCTTACCATCATCATTCTTCTTCATCCAAAGACAACGATGAAGAAGAAAAAAACAGGGAAGAAAGTAAATCCTTATCCTTATACCGACTCCACAAGGGGTCCAAAAAGGTAGCATTGGCTAACATACTAAACAACGTGCTAGCAAGCCAACGTAGTAGACTGGATTCCTCACCTGTTTTACCCATCATTTTAACAAAGAATCTCATACGTTTTCCTCTTAACAGGCTCCAACCATGTTCATCATCATCATCATCATCATCATGCTCATAAGCACATGGTAAGAATAACACCAATACTATTATCATTATTTATTTCCATTATAATCATCACAGGTGTATATTATTACTCTTGTCCTTATTCCCTCCTCACCACCTTCTTCCTACCTCACATACCACAGCAAGCCACATCGTCTTAAATCCTCATCCTAGTTACAATAAGAACAACAAAAAAGGCGGTAAAATCCCTTCTCTAACTCCCAACATAGATTTTTATAATACGGGATGAATTCCTGAATGTTTACAGGACGCAAGAAGAAGGATCACAAACACATTATTTCCGAGTGTTATTACTCCCACAGAAGAGTATCACTAGAGTACTGGTACTGTACACGCCTTAACTCAAGAGCGCAACAGGTACCCAACCCAAAGAAACCATTGGATTTTATGCGAGAAATGTGTGAGCAGAGCATGGACACACATGATGATGACCATATACTTCTTCTACGGCGAACAATATGAGTCTACTACCACCAGATGATAAACCTATAAGGTCAAAACGCAGTTAGTAGCTTCCTTTTATTATTTTTTCCACATACCAATAGTAAAATCTTCCCCGTCTCTTTGTACATTAAGAATAGCAATAACTATTCTATAGCCTGGCATACTGAATCATTCACTACTTTTTCAGAGAAGTGCATGCATATAGGACCTCCTTCAGAGATTACGACGCCAAAACCGCCTTTATGTAACCACAGGAAGGAATCATTACATGCCAAAAAGAAAATATGTTTTCCAGTATATACAACACAGCCGTCTTTGGCCCAATCCGCCTAAATTATCGCCAAGACAACCACAGCAGGTCTGGAGCATGATTACTATACATACAACCAAACCTTCAGTAAGTCTCGCAATAGGCCATGTGTTATATTCCCAGCGCTATTTCAACATAGCCTCTTCTGTATTGTTATTATTAAAACAAAGAGACCCAGATTTTTACCGCTTCGCAGGACGAACTCATAGGACTCAATACCATTTTACACGCATTACATCCTCTTGTATGGAAGGAAGTAGTAATAATGCCCTCAATAATCATTTCCCTCCTAGTACAACAAATTCACGTTTAAATATTTCCGTCCAATATTATTATATATTATTACCAGCCTCTCTGAACAAACAATACTCACTTTTACATGAAAACTAGAACATCATTGCATGATCCACCAACCACTCGTTCGTATCGTACAAATAGCTCAAAATTCCCAACATCCCAACAGCGGTAGAGTAGACATTTCTCCTAAACCATGCTGCTGACTGATCCAATACTGGAACCTCGGAAAGTATACGCGTATATTTTTAAACTATGATAAGCTAATAAGGATTAACCTTTCACTGCACTTATAAGGTTTGGATCAAAACAAAAACAGGCTGCTTGGATCGATTCATCCTTCTCCTCCTCCTCCTGCTGATTACAATGATGATGAATGATGCGCTAGTATTGCATATCAAACATCACCATCACACAAAACTCAGCCATGTATTACTATTTGACATTCAAATTACATGACATTAGGTTACATAAAAACAACATGGTCGCATAATAGTATACATCCTCACACAATCACCATCACAAACACACACACGCATACATAAACTGATGTCATTTCCCAGTGAGAGTAAGTATTAAGGATGGAAGAAAAAATTGAACACACCCTTCCCATCACTTATAATTGAACAATACTATGGTAATGTTCTGGTGAGATAGCAAAATGAAAAAATAAAAATCCTATTTATCTTCAAGTCATCTCCTCCAGCTACCACACTGCCGCATCGAACTAACTCATTTACCGCCTCCGGTCACCTTCATCATCATTACTATCATCATCAACATGGTCGTCATGGATGTCCTCAT
>JAQFYD010002064.1:0-10506 GCA_034694225.1 Bourletiella hortensis
TCCATATGCTAAATCCTGCCGTGTAGCACATCATTGGAATCAGAATTTCGTGGGCTACAATATTTTAAGACCAAAACATGACAGACATTATCACGATGGTTAACAGTGACTACCCGTGGTGCCAAAGTTGCCCCTCTTTAGGCACTACGGTGAAGTGTAACAGAGAAGAAATTGGATTGTTCGCAGGTACAGATGACAGTTAGTGTCACGAAGTAAAAGCTCTGTTATGACTTGCTGTTTCGTGACATGACAGTGACCAATGACCATGTCCAGCCAACCCGATTTAGGGTTATTCACGGAACCCTCACGTGTGACATCGTACGAATCAGAATTCATTTGGCTACAAAGTAAAACGCGTGAAGCTGCTTTAACTGGCTTTTGAATGGTGAAGCTGACATGTATACAGTAGGCATTTGGACTGCGCCTTGGGGCGCTTCTCTCGCGCGTGGGGCATGCCTCGATTTGACCTGAGGTCATTCAGAGGTCATTAACCCGGGTCAAAATCTTAAAAGTGCTGCCATTTGTTAGTAAAAAGTCACACCTGGGCATGTAGCAACCAACAGATTTGCCTCTCCATTTTTTACAAGAATTGATGACCACTTTTTGACTGACGTCGTCCATGTTGGCGACAGTGACGAAAAACGTGTCAAAAAAGGGCACAAATCCGTCGATTTGCTAAAGCATGTCGTGTAGCACATCATTGGAACAAGAATTTAGTTTGCTACAATATTTTATGAGCCAAATGTAACAGACATTGTCACTATGGTCAACAGTGACGACCCGTGGTGCCAAAGGTGCCCATCTTTAGGCGTTATGCGGGAACCAGTCGTGCAGCGTAAACGAAAGGCAATTAAATCGTACGCATGCAGATATGCTTATAGATTTTGGAAACTTCTATATTGCTCAATGTTTACTGAAGTTGACACTGTTGACCACAGTGACAACTGGCGGTGTCCAGCTGACCCGATTTCAGGTTTTTCGGCAAACCAAGTCGTGTGACATACCGTTCGAATCAGAATTCATTTGGCTACAATGTGCACGTTTCATCGAGCCAAGAGGTTGCCCCTTTGGTCAATAGTGACGCCATATGGTTCCAAAGTGGTCATTGCGTAGCTTACGCCTTAACCAAAGCCAATCATCTATGATCATGTGTCAAAGTTCCCTATTTCAGAGATTTCAGACTAAGAGTGGGACTCGATCAGAAAGTGGATAGATGTATTTGGTCGCAAATGTACCCGGGGTTGTCATTGTAGACACCAGTGACGATGGGTGCCGCCCTGCCTGGCCCGCATTCTAGCCCCCAAAGTGGCCACCCTTTGGCGCGTGCGTTTTACAGGTGCCAAGTCCGGCTTAAATGTGGCACATCTTTCGTGAGGCAAAGCGGTGGCAGTACAACGTACGTGAAATTATGGTGGTGTACACGGACTGCGTTGCTTGATGCAATTAGCTTCTCGCAAGTGCGCAACCCTTAGCAGGGTTTCAATCCCCGGTTTTAGCAAGTTTGCTGCGACGTTTTAACTGGCTGTTGAATGATGAAGCTCACATGTGTAGTGGGCCTTGGGACTGCGGCCCGAAGGGCCGCCGTCCACCTTGTCTATATACTATTGGCGCTAATCTTTTTTGGTATGCGTGCTAACTCCTCCTAAACGATTTGACGTAGAGCGACGTGCAGTACACCATTTTAAAGCCAATTAAATTTTCTCGCTAACTGGCTATCTCTCATTTTGACCTGAGGTCATCCAGAGGTCATTAACCCGGGTCAAAGCCTTAAAAATTATGGCATATGCTAGGCAAAATTCACACCTGGGCATGTGGCACATCAAAAGATTCGCCTTTCAATTTTGTAGAACCGTTGGTGACCACATGTGGGCTGGGGTCGTTCATATTGACGGCAATGACGAAAGACGTGTCCCAAAGGGGAACCATTCGGTCCATTTGCTGAAGCATGTCGTGTAGCACATCATTGGAGCCAGAATTTAGTGGGCTACAATATTATGAGACAAAAACTTGACCGACATTGTCACTTTAGTCAACAATGACGACGCTTGGTACAAAAGGTGCCCACCATTAGGCGTCAAGCTGGAACCAGTCGCGCAGCATAAGCGAAAGGAAATTAAATCGTACACATGCAGATATGCTTAACTTTGAAAACTTCTGGAATGATCAGTTTTTACTGACATTGACACTGTTGACCACAATAATGACTAACGGTATCCAGGTGGCCCGATTTCAGGTTTTTCAGGAAACCCTGTCGTGTGACATACCGTTCGAATCAGAATTCATTTGGCTACCACGTGCGACGTTTCATTGCGCCCAGAGAGTGCCCCTTTAGTCAACAGTGACGCCACATGGTCCCAAAGTGCTCATGGCATTGCTTACGGCTTAACCAAAGCCAGCCAGTTACGACCAAGTGCCAAAAGTGCCAAGCTGCAGGTCACTGCCATATTAGCTTTGCTGTTTTCTTGATTTACATGATTAGAACAACAAGTATGGAGCACTTTGCTTACAATTTCAGCTTAAATGTGGAAAATATGCATGAGGCAAAGCGGTGGCAGCTTAACGTAGGTGTTCGTATGGTGTTGTACACCGACTATGTTGCTTTTCGCAGTCAGCTTCTCACAAGCACATAACCCTTAGCAGGACTGCAACACCCGTTTTAAGAAGTGTGATGCGACGTTTCAACTGGCTAACGAATGATGAAGATCACGTGGTATACAGTGGGCCTTGGGACTGCGGCCCGAAGGGCCGCCGTCCACCTTGTTAGTAATAATCATCAATCATCAAATTTGTAACCCTAGTTTATCGTTGGGATTAAGCGCTCAGCACTGGATTCGTGAACTGAGAGTAGCACTCCAGTAAGGGAAGAACAGCATAACATTGAAATTACTCAGTAAAGAATCATAGTCCTGCAGAATTGGTCCCAGCCAGCGAGCCGGATTCCTTTCTTATTTTTCACACCCAAATGGCATTCCGTCTCCCTTTCGCAATTCCAACTGCATTCCTGCGTCATTTTTGCTTTAAAATATAGAGGAAGCATGACTCCATACTAGACTTTGGCCGTTTTGGATTCGAGCGAAACTTCGAAAAACGTGTTTTTCTGAAATTTCAGTTTTATGCATTATGGTTTCAACGCCCTGTGTAGAAAAAGAGATGCGAAGCTCTTGTTCTTGTTTAAACGTAAAATTTCAGAAAAACACGTTTTTCGAAGTTTTTCAAAATTTTGAAGTTGTTTTTCATCATAATCCAAAACGCCCAAAGTCTAGTAGGGAGGCATGCTTCCTCTATATTTTAAAGCAAAAATGACGCAGATCGATTCAGCGGTTCCTGAGAAACCCAGGTTTTCCCGAAAATACCCGTTTTCACCCATTTCTCGGTACCCATGTATTTCACGGACCTCGCAATCGCATCTGACACCGTTATTTGACGTCCTGATTCAGATTTTTGACAAATTGGAGAAATCGAAAAAATTGAGGTACTTGGCTTGCAGGTTCCCAAAATACTGACTCTAAAGTTAACTTCGGTCAACCACAACTTTGAAACGGAAATAGACTGCGCCTTGATTTTTTGCACAAATATGCTGCCCTACCTATACTGTGATGCTGTCCAGGCTCATCTCTCTCAGTGCCCAGCGTCAATAGTTATTAACCATTGAATTAGACTTTTCGTACAAAGTGTTCCAAATTAGAGCATTCAACGGTACCATTGAGTGTCCAAACCGTGCTTAAGTGTTGTAGAATAGAAAATTTAAAGTTCACTGGAGGTTGTGTGGTCATGAAATTGGCCCATGGGCTACCCATGGGCAGCTGTGGGCGGGCCGCGAAAACCATGAGCTACCCATCTGACTTTCCCACACACCATGGGCCGGCATGGGTGGGTATTGCGAATAAGTATTTTGCTGGGGCTAGGCCGCAAATTCCCTCATGGGCCACATCTCTGGTAGGCGCCTAATTTTTACCAGTGTTGGTAAGGTGTGGGCCAAAATGCAACGTTTTATGCCACATGAAATGAGAATTAACACTAAAATATCACAAAGGTCTGCCGGACCGGAGGGGACAAATGCATTGCGTGTCCCCTGCGCCTAAAATTGCACAGGGTACATGTCCCCTGTATTCCCCGTGGTTCCTACGCTGGTTAAATTAAATAGTCGGGTGCTTAAGTGCAGTTCTAAAGCATTTCAGCTTAGTACATAATATGAATTTATTTCACTGTATTAAAGGTGACAGTTGTCCCCGACAAGGAGAAAAGGTCTGAACAGAGGTGCCTACTCGTGCAGTAGAGCGCGGAGGACGCCCTTACGCCCGTAACACAAGCTGTCTTTAGTAACCACCTGGTGCAGCTGCCAGAACTGCAGAATCTGCTTATGCCAACAACTGGCAGCTGATGAGGGGAATTAGCTGGGGTATTAGGCATTCTGATGGCTCTCTTTTTCTTCTTCTTTATTTACGAGCAACAGAATTAAATGTATCGATTCACCTGAAGTTAATATCACGTGCCGTAAAATTTGTACGAATGCGTAGAGAAAAGGTTCAAGAAAAAACGATTAATCGTAGTTTAAACTTCTATGAACATTTTGGGTTGATACAGACAAAACCTGTGATTTCATTATAATTTGGCGGTGACTTATAGAGTTTTCAAGTACACTCTTTCCAGCACAATTACAGGGACTTCGTTGAACACGGGATTATTCTCTATTGCCGAACTAATACGTGGGCGCTTAGTTACTACTGCTTCAGTTATTGTTGGTTCGTCGTCAAAACTTCGAAAATGTGGGATCTCTACGCTTTCAAAAGCCTGTTGATCAGGTGTACAGGCGCATACTTTAGAATCCAGCCAGCCAGTGGCGCACCCAGAAATTTGTTATGGGGGGTGCTTCACCCCAAGGGTGAATTTTTTCCGCTATATTTGCTGGCAAGTCTCACAACTTGGCTCAAGGCCGCACACAAAAACCGCGGAAATGACAAATAATACTGCAAAATTTTTGCGTATTCAAGGAAATAACGCTCAAAATGTATCCATCTGTGGTATATTTTGGGTATTTTTGAGGACCACGGGGGTGCTTCAGCACCTATAGCACCCTCCCTGGGTTCGCTACTGCAGCCAGCCACCTTCTTTTTTCGATTTTGGCTCTGATGATAATGATTATTATTATTAGCCAGTTCTATTAGGTCAGCTTCATAACTCTACGGTCAACAATAAGTGATTACGACATCGGACGCGCTACGCGCTCAGGAAAATAAAGCTCGTCTTAGCTCCATTTAACAAAAATAGGAAAATAGTTAAATACCTGTCTATAAAAGAATAGCCAACAGCCAACTCGCATCATGCAACAGATCCCTAACAATACACATACCTTGTCAACCATTTTCTGTATTTCCCTCCTGTCGGAGTCATTAAAGGCACTAAGATCATATAATAGCGGTATTTGCGCAAGGTCAGCGAGGTTCACTTCACTTTCTGTTTGCGGTACCGTTTGACACCCTTATTTGGGCCGGTAGCCTTACGTGGGCCATTCGAGGACTTTGTTAAAAATGGGAATTTTGACGAAATGAGTGGGTCAATTTGGTGAAAGATGGGAAGAAAATAAAGCCCTTGTTGTGGCCTTTCAGAATATGCGATCTTCTATGTCAACACTGCCACCGTTTTCGAAGAAATAAGGCGCGAACGGGAGACATTTGAACTAACAAAATTTGTGTCCCACAACTTTGATCCCAGTGATCCAGTTCTAGTTCGAGCCAACTGTCCAGACTTCAGTGCTTTGTAGTTAATATCTATGACATACCACCTGCGAAGTTTGAGAAATTTCTAGTGCTGGGTTCACGTACTAGAGAGATTTAAAAAAAAGGTCCTCCATTTCAGCTTAATGTGCCCTAACTTGGGACAGTATGTACACACGTGTATTTGAACGAGAATGATTTTTTCATCTTTTTAATCATGAACTTAAATTTTGCAAAATGTATATGAAATTGACTCGATAGCTAGCAAAAACGTAATGTAGGGCCCGGCTGATAGATATTCTGGTTTTCTAAGTTGGTAAAGTACACTTAATTACCATCCAACAATGTTGGATGGCAATTAGGCGGTAATTACAATTAGCTAACTGCAAATTATTATAAAAAATCTTCCCAACGCTCTGAGAATACACAGAAATGCAGTTTTAATAATAGTAACTGGTATTTGGTTGCCTAGGGCTGCGGAATGAGTCGAAAATCGGAGTGTCCCAACTTAGGGCACCATAGCAAAACAAGCCGAGTTAACTTTAATTCGTTGTAACTTCGAAATTTTTGCGGCTAGATCCTTCATTTTTGGGGTAAATATGTAACCTTAGTGGTACTTCGACTGTGCCAGGATACATCGCTCTGAGAGCCGTAGGACAATGTTGCACAGCACTGAATGGGCTTTGCCGTGCAAAGTGTCCCAAATAAGGGTGTCAAACGGTAGTGTGAACTCCGTCATCATGTTTTCCACTGTTGTCCTAATATGACATAAACTAGCCGTGTAAGGCGTCATACATAAATTACGTAACGCTGTTAGGGGTGGGGGTCCATAAGGAATTTGTGACATAGTGCTGCTTGCGGGGGTGGGTAGATGACCCAAATACAACGTAACGCTGTGGACACAATGTGACCTAAGCAAACCTACAAAATTTTCTTAAATTATAGCCTCAATATAATTGTTCTCCCACTTATTCTAAGATGGGCGCCATTTTATGCATGGCGGATGAGTTTTACATCAGGGGTGGGTCCTGTAGTCCAGTGTTACGTAACGCGTTACTTCAGCAGTTGGGTGGTCCAATTTACGATTTTTGGCGTTACGTAATTTATGTATGACACCTAATTCGTAAAAAGTTCAACGATAAAATTACGCACGACAATCCAGCCCGTATGCACTACTCACTACCCACTATCCATTCCATGCCGTCCTGGTGCTTCGTTCGTACACGAGGCGGTAGCTTTTGCTTGTATCCGTCCAAGCCAGGAATTCTCTGCTGCATGATATTTTGTCATTCAGCTACGCCGGCGGCAAGGTTGGTTAGGGATATCATGTTACCCCAGCTTGGCCCAGTGAGCTGGTAAAGGTGGTCGGAATCAAGAGAGAAGCTGTGAGGGGTCAAAGCAATAGACTAGTAGTACATAAAATTACTGTAAATTGAAAAACTTCGACGTTGAACAACTGAGTTATAGTTACTATAGCTTTAATCACCATTCACTACCTAAGGTTAACACAACCATAATTGTTGCGGTGCAGTTCACTTTCAAAGTAAACAAAGACATGGAATTTCTGTAGCAACTAAATTACCAACAAGATTCCGCAAATTATTCAAGTGCAGCATAATTTTTCGCACCTAATTGTAGTCAGGGACTGGCTTTTTATCATCGAATTCACCGGCCAGCGACAGTAGAAGTGTTACACACAGTACTACTGCTACTAGACATCCAAGGACGCATAAAGCTAGGCTACAGCACTGCCATCCGGTACACCCGAGCCGACCAGTGCTTTCATAACGTACGCCACCATAGGGATAGTTATGGTACGCAGGATAATTGACCTTCCAGTTCCCTTCGTAGTAAGTTATGAACTGGGGAAAACAATTGCTTCATAGACGCTTAAATAAATAATGCTGTACCGCTCATGTGACTTACACAGCTAGAAATGCAACCAAGACGGCCTTCATAGCACAGTCAATATGCGAGGGCATTTGGATCCCAAAAGGGCTGTCCTCAGGATCATCTTCGTCCCTTAGCAGCAGAGGATCGATTAATGTGGCTCCATCTTTGTCCAGCAAGGCCAAATTTACATCCATGTGTGTTCGAATTAAAATGTCACAACAACAAATCCCAATTTTTCCCCTCCAGCTCCCGTCAATCCCGAAAACTGGTCTTTTTTGTTCATCCAAAACATTGAAAAAGCCTTGTGTGGAACAGCAACAGTTTCCAAACTGCTGCCTCACCTGTCCCAGAATCTGGGCGTCACATGTCCGCAGCTCCACTATGATGTCCTGTCGTTCAGTGTTAGGAACTTGAGTTTATAGTTCAGAGGTTGGACGTTCATTCTATAGTGAAGAGGAGTGGTTACTTATGCAGCTTACATTTCCCGCAATATCGGCTCCCCAAAAGTCTAGTTTTGAACTCTCAGGGCGTTCTGCTGTCATGATCAGATTTCCGTCCGGGTCAAAAAAGTGGAGAAGGAAGGGTCGGAAGCTGTTAGGGGCACAGCTCCACGTGTGCAGTTTATTTTCGCCCATGAAAAGTATTCTGTGACCAGCTTGATTTAACAGTGAGAAACGGTCGTTGAAGTTTGTGATGCTTTGGTCGCCGTCCGGCCATTCCTGTTTCTCACGCTTGAGGAATATTCTGCTCACTCCGAATAAACATTCCAAACCCCGGGGGACTGTATCTATTGGCTTCAAGGCTAAATTACAGCGAATTAGCCTCAATATCGTTTAAGATGGGTAGAAATTTACGGACGAGACATCTGTACCGGGAACGGAGGAAAATGATGTTCTCTGAGAGATTCGTATTACCGGACAAGGAGGGAATAGGAGCTACAGCTCGGGAAGGGCGTGTCACTGGCACGTAGTTGACAGGACCACGAGATTTAGAATGTGACTGTCGGTAGTGCTCGTCACTTACACTTTGTTTAACTTTCATTGTGCATTTGGCCTTTTGAACGGTAACGAGCCTTCAAAGGTTAGTCATAGGGTGCTAAAACGGGGGCCGATTCATTAAAATTTTGCAATTTCTTTGTTGAGGTTGTAAAAGGCGGCGTATTAAACTCGATGACGACAAAACGAGGAAAAACATTTGACTAAAAACTAAGCACTTTTTGATCAGTTGCAGATGCTTTATAGCGACTCAAAGTGTTCTGCTGGCTAAAAATAAACGCATAAAAGTTTCAAGTAATTGGCTTGCCGAATGACTTAATCTTTTATTAGGAGTCAACGCACATGAAACATGGAGAACGTTGCGGAAATAAAATACTTCGGTTCCATTACCCGAGTTAAAAGCTGATGGAATCATCAACCCGGTCTTCCAAATTGACCATCTTACGATCCATCGCAGTGAGCTCATTATAGCGCCGATGGACAATGTACAGAGGGAACCCCATCATCACCCCGTACACAAACGATTTCACAGCTGTTTCAAATGCTGGCTCAACGGTTTGCCTTCGTAAAATTTCTCGAAAAACATGTTTTTTCTGAAATTTTATTTTCAAACAAGAACAAGGGCTCCGCATCTCTGTTTCTACCTAGGGCGTTGCAACCATGAGGTAAAAACCAAAAATGACGCATATCGGTTCAGCGGTTCCTGAGAAACCCAGGTTTTCCCGAAAATACCCGTTTTCACCGATTTCTCGGCACCCATGTACTTCATGGACCTCGCGATCGCACCTGACACCGTTATTTGACGTCCTGATTCAGATTTTTGACAAATTGGAGAAATCAAAAAAATTGGAGTACTTGGCTTGCAGGTTCCCAAAATACTGACTTATACTGAATTTCACGCTTACAACATGTTGTGCTCACAAGGAGTTAACGTACATGAAATATGGAGACCAACGACGACACTGAAGGCAAGGATGGCGCCTGATTACAATAATTGAAATAAACGGGGACAGCCTTACCAGAAGTCCCGCGCTCTTATCACATGCATATATAACGCCATTTGCGCATAAGAGTTACATTCCGCTGCCGTGTGGCAAAAAGAAGGTCAGAACTGTTTAAGTGAGGATGGCTCTTCAGGTGATAAATTTAAAGAATCTGTGCCTGTTTCAGTGCCTTAGCCTCGCAAAGTAGTGAGAGGTGCTGATATGTCGATTCAGGGGTCATTACTTTGGAGCCCCAAAAGTTAATTAAGGAATTAAGTCAAGTACGCAGGCTCTACACAGCAGTTATGTAGGTGGACTCCATGGCGTTCAACTCGGGTTCCATATATCTGAAACATCCGGACGAACTCTTAGCAGGGGACACTTTACGTCTGGCTAGCTTGGATGTGCGAAAGCTGTTCATTTGACTCACCTTCGGTTCGCAGACACGAAGCTGTGAAAGATTTCCTTGAGTCTCTTAAAATTGGGCCGATTGTTTCTCTCAGAATTCCAGCAATCCAGCAAAACCTTGTAGCTGTGGTTTATAAATAAATAGCCCTTCATTACCTGTTCTCTCGATGTACCATAATTCTCATACAGTGGAAACTTGATATAACGAATTTGCAGGGGACCACACAAAAATATCCGTTATAGCGAATAATACGTTATATGAATAGCGTATTTTTGTATGCTAAATAGCTTTCGTATTAAACTAATTCAGGGAAAGATTCGTTATAAATATTGTGTATACCATTGAAATGAGTTCTTGGGCCGGGAAGTTGATACGTTATAGCGAAAAATCCGTTATAACGATGTCCGTTATTCGCATGTGGTTTACGTGTTTTAACATAGGCCCTGTGCACGGACCGCGGATTTTATACGCTATACCGAATACCTACGTTATATGAATGTACGTACTTTATA
>JAQFYD010002065.1:0-10500 GCA_034694225.1 Bourletiella hortensis
GGTGGGGACGGAGGAGAGCTCTAAATCAAGATGAACGCAGTAAAATGCGTTTATCTACAACGATTTCGACTTTCAGTGTAAGCTGAGGCAGTGGTGCATCGGGCCGCTGAGCCCGAGAGTTCTTGTGCCTTATTGAGTATACCCGACTTCGACTTGCCCAGCACTACGCACTTGTTCGACCAAAAGTGGATGACGCATCTCTTAATGACTAGAGTGTCAAAACTATTTCTTTACTGCTGGCACAGCATGTGTGGTTCAAATCTGTTCAGCGCGACGCTCCTAACCTCTACTAGCCAACAGCATTGATTTTGCTTTGTCAAGTCAAGGCCGTTAAGTTGCGCTTCCCTTTGACTATTACAGTTAGTGGGGTTCCAATAGCCCGTTTTGGATGGGCATAATAGCCATTTAATGGTAACCAAATTATCAATCCGGTTGTTTTACTGGGCGTAACTGATCGATAGCTTGGACACATAGATTCCCCCTTCATTTTAATAATATGGACTTGGCTGCATAAGTCTGGATTTGGTTGCATGGCATAAACATGAACTTCGCCAAACGAATTTGTGCGATTGATTACACCGCTGTATCTTATTCGCTTTAAGTGAATGATGATTGGCTTGGCCGCATGAATTATGCTTTGGCTGCAAACTTGACGTTTGTGCACTGGAGCGTCAAGTTTGCAGCCAAGGATTCACATGGGCTTTAATATGTGGCTGTGGCTGCAAAGTTGACACTTTGGCTGCGGCTGCAAATTTGACGTTTTTGGCTGCGGCTGCAAAATTGATGGCTGCGGCTGCAAACTTGATGCCAATGTTCTTCATCTGCATTAGCTTCGAGAAATTCTGTATCAACAAAAAATTTAGAAGAGAAGGTGTGTAGCTTTCGTAACAGATCTGGTGAGGAACCAAATTTCGAAGTGTACGTAATGGAGTATTAAGGTAGTCATGTTGCTTTTGCTAGACGATAGGTTGCACGAACAAATAGTGGTGAGGATTCAAGGCTTTTGTGGAAGCACCTTTGCAAAGTGGTAATCACTATGGAGTGGCATCAGCCAGGTGCCTACTACTTGCGTTATCCAGTGGACTTAACGGATAAGTATCCCGACTACGTGCAAATCGTTGAGACGCCCATGTGCTTGCAGCTCATCAGAGACGATTTGGCTCGGGATGCCTATAGTACTCCAACAGATTTCCATACGAATATGATGACCATGTTTGAAAATTATTCCAAGGCCTATAATAGCGACTCAAACTCTGAAATCTACCTCATGATAGTCAGTTTGAAAGCATTGTTTGAAGATAAGTACAAGCTTATCCTGGAAGACTGGAAGCCACAGCTACATAATCGTGAATCTAAATCTCCCCACGCACTGAGGACTTCCGTGCGCAACAATACGCAAGTTCTGGAGACTACGATGAATGCGCCAGTAAATGCCACGGCCAAAACCAAAGCTTCCCGTTCCAGCCCACGACTGGCACGACAGACTACTGTTCCTTTGTGTCATGACTCCAAAAATTCTACTCCCAAAAGTGGCATCCCACGTCGTAAGTGTCCGCAACGAAAGGCAGCTGCAAGGAATCCCGTTTGTCCGCACGCACACTCAACTGTTCTACCATGAAAACATGTAGTTACGCAAAACCACTCAGCGTATTGGTAAAAGTCCTGCTGTGGACAGTTAATATGAAAAAACTCCGAGTCAGCTAAAATGTGCATAAAGCTCCGACTTCAATGTGATCACATTCCTGTAATTGATTATGCAAGTAACTGTCCCTTAAGTTATGATGTTGTGTCTAACAGATTAAGCCAGCTCAGCAGTATCTTGACTCTGGGGACCACAACCACAAGGCTACTTTTACTGGCACAGCTGAACCGGTCTGACATATTTAGCCATTTCAAAGTTCCATGCAACAACATAACTTGATCTCATGTCGTTCTGATAACGAAAATCCGTCATAGTAGTTGAGTTGGCGTCCCCTTTTGAGGAGGAATACCAGAATGTTTTGAACCCGTGTCCCTAAAAGGTGTAGAGATTTTGTGGCCTTATCTTTTTATATGAAGATTGTAGTGTAATACGTACTTTGACATGGAAATAAAAGGCTTATCAGTGATTTTAATGTACTATGCGACGAGGGACGACTCATATTGCCTAAGAAGCATTCGTGATCGACCTGCTGTGGTGGTTGTGTTGACGCCTTTCCGACGGACGGACGTTTTCTTTGCCGAAGGCTGTAGTCACCTTGGTGGCATCACTCGCTGAGTTTCACTGGAATTCTATTTTTGGATACAGGGCTTAGTTTCAGGGACTTAAAACGTTGTTTGCGTGGGCCTACAGCTGAGGACTTGAGGGCAGTTGTGAAAAAGTAGTCAGCGGGGCAAGTCCTGCCTCTTTATTTATTGCAAGGAAGCAGCAACAGCTGCCTGGGTTGCAATCGATTTTAAGGTGTACATGGATCCAGTCATCATTCCTGTGAGGAATTCTCTGTGAGTACGAAAGGAACAAGGGGCTTTGAATGGTGGTTTATTTTTCTGGTGAGCTCGCATTTCAGTTTCCTGTGTAACATTGGTCAGTGACGAGTAATTTTAGATTTTAGAAGTTTGTCAGGTTTTTGTGATCTTTTTGCACCTTCCCCTGAGACCTTTTCATTCCAGAAATTCAAATCATAATTGATATTAACATTCATTAACTGAAATATTAATTTGTTTAATTTTTTGTAGTATAAACGCCCAATCAAGGAAGATGCTGGACGCCGTAACAAATCCAGCTCTTGAAACGTGTCCGCCGTCGCAAGGTTGAGCATTGGAAGGGAATCAGCATTGGAAGTAACAGAATCTGAATCATCTTACCGTGCCACACTTCCATTTTGGTGGTAGATTGGGCTATTCAAATGAGACATCGTCAATAGGATTTCAGTTTGGTAAGCATGCATTTCATTTATCATTGTAAAATTGCATGAAAAACACTAAAAAGTTTTGGTCAATGATAAATAATTTTAGTCTGAAGCAACGGCTTGCCTTGCCTGCCTACCACAGGCTAAATAACAAGTTTCAGTACTAAAAGTACATATTTTGGGGGTTGCTACCAAATAGAGTACGTCTCCCACTTTTGAAATATATAGCCATAATACGCTGCTGGTCTTACTGGCCGTAACCATGGGAATGTTTGCGACCATTTTAGACTTTGTCCAGCAATTACTGGAAAACTACTGAAGTGCCCATTGATAACTTTATCTTATTTTGGTGATCACAGGCCGAAGAAGTCACGTGCCAAGTTTAAAAAACATCTTAAGAAAGGTTTTTGGGATAAAGGGCATCAAATGTTTTGCATTTGATTAGCATTGGCGACCAATTTTGCCGTCCTTGACTACACAGTAACTGGGCCTAAAAATTGTATCAAACATGTCACAGCAGTGAGTGCTCAGGGGCTGTGCTCTTCGGAAAATTCAAGGGAATAGTACTTCCGCTCCTACCAATTTCCAGCTATCATGTTTGAAAATCGGACAAATATTTTTAGTTACAGCTAAAATAAAAAATTCAGAGCTGAGTAAACGCTGCAGTTGTTGAAATTTTAAGCAGCGGCCGGCAATCTTACGAAGCCAGCACTCTCTTAAAAAGCAACCCCCAAAAGTGCCAAGATGTCGAGGCTTTTGTGACCTATCTAGTGTTAAGCCCCGGAATGGAACCTTAATCAGGGACGTAGTTGAATGCCAGTCGGGTAGATCAGAGGTAGAGCTCAGTGTATGAAACCGTGAGTGAGAGTGCGTGTATGTGCAAATGATAGCATAGTGACTGTGTTGAGCAGCGTAGCCGATGGTCTGGCTTTATTATTACGGTACAGATGGACAGAGTACCGTTCACACTCTGAAGATGACATTGGCAATGAACGTTATATATAGGGAGATGTTACACGGAAGATGCTGACACTCACATACGATTGAGCTTACATCAGACACAACTACCACATACTCTTACGATTGCAGCATTGACAATACTTCCTGCTTACATTACACTCGACCGTAACACTAGTCCTCGGACAGAGACCTTTATATTCTAGAAATGTAAATCGTAAATGTTGTAAGCTGATGCTTCATTGCTTTAAAAATTAATTTTATTTTAATGGTTTCCAGGTTCAAGTTGCGACCCACGGGGATGTCGGATGAGCTCAACTTCTCCCGTCCCTTTCCTGTCTCACAGGGAGGGGAATTATTACTTGAAGTTTTGACAATTAATCCTTATATTTACTTCCTACCCCAATATTGTAACATAAATCAAGGAACAATTAAAGCAAGGGCATGAAGATTAATTGTGTGTTGTCATCGAGCTTTACGTCCCCCATCAAATAGGGTCATGATTCATGGTTTGTCTTTTTTTGAGGGAAACAGTTTTATGAATGGTTATTGTAAACAGAAGGGTCTGCCGAAACAAACCTAACGTCTTTGTTTTGATGATACGAAATAGGAGTTGTCAAGAGAGGCAGGCAACTCACACTAGACAGTTTTGTAGCAGACGGTTAAGAATTTTAAAACATTATGGCGATTCGTTTACATTGACCGATTACGAGAACCAGTCTGCGACGCTGATGGACATCATTGTAGTGGATTTGTTGAGCTTACAAAATTACAATTCAGTTCTAAGATAATACTTTGCAGAAGACTATTGGGTCAACGTTTGCGCAATAAGTGGAAGAGTCTTCTATTCTGCAAAGTCTGAAATTCTCGTTTGCCCGACGTTCAAAAATGTGTCCTCGTGGACACCTTCAGTCGTGTTGAGGTATGAAGTTGGCTCCGACGGAGACTTAAATGTTAATAAATGTGACTGGAAAATGCACATTCGTTAGTTAGCCTCCTCTCTGTTGGTTATGCTTGGAAATTCTGTATAAAGTGAGTAAGCAATACAGGCTTAAATGTGTGCCGTTTAGAATGTCAAAGGCCCTAGATTAGATCCAAAATTTGACACGGATTCACTGTCCCCAAAGGACCGAGAAATTTTAGAATCGATTGCGAAAACTGTAAGCGGTTCACAATATCTGAGACTCAAAGGCTATTCTGAGATCATTTAGCGTGTGCCGTTTCCGGTGTTACGGCGGTTTAATTTACAACTTTGAACACCCGGAAATTAAGTAGATTTCAAGAGCTCTCGAATGATATCAACCACATGTTCCTGCGCAATTCCGTTCAAAAGTTGTGGGCCAAAGAGTGTGAGGCATTCAGTTCTCATTTACTTCCGAAAGATGTTAAATGCTGGTTAAGGGGCTACTATGGTGACCACTTGTGGCCGAAGTACGCCAAAAGTTCCAATACACAAGAACAATAGACGCCGGTCAATTTGAGGCTCGCTGATAGAAATGTGCACGTATGCGTGATGAGAAATTGCAACGTCATATCGACATCCCATATATACCCCTGTGACTAGCGGTGTGGGTGCTAGAGTCCAAAATATGGGCGTCACGACATGAAAATAGCCCAAAATAGTTGGCTCTGCTTTGCTTGGTATTTCAGATAACTGGCCCATCAGTGCGTACGATAGCTGAAAATTTTGGCGCTTACCGCCCGGCCTTTTAGATGTCCCATTCGATCCATTTTGGCATTTCGAGCCTGCGTAGTTACTGAAGAGGTTCGCATTACGTCACGAATATTTCTCAAATTGGTCAGGTTATGCTTCGCGGTGACCAAACTTGTCAACACATCGACCTTGGAAGTACCTGGTTACGCCAACAGCTCCGTCATTTTGAAATCTCATATGTACCACTATGACCACCGGTATGGGTGCTACAGTCCGATATATATGCGTCACGACTTTGTGATCTCCCAAAACGGCTGGTTTTCTCGGCTTGGCCTATCAGATTATAGGTCGATCAGTACGTGTCATGGCTCAAAATGTTGGTGCCGACCCCATGGTTATTTTAACATCACACTCGAGCCCGTGTTGCAATTTTTGCTTACATAATTACGGAATAGGTAAGCGTTACATCACGTACATTTCGCAAAATGGTCAGGTTACGCTTTGTAGCGGCCATGTTCGTCAACCGATTCAACTTTGTGGTACGTAACAATGTTTACGGCAAGAGTCCCGTCATTGTGACATCTCATACGTTGCACTCTGACTACCAGTGTGGGTTCTACGGTCCGATATATGGGCGTCACGACAAGAAAATGTCCCAAAATGGCTGGTTTATTCGGCTTTGTCTATCAGATTATTGGGCGATCAGTACTTGTGATGGTTCAAAATGTTGGCGCGGACCGCCCTGTGATTTTGATACCACAAACAAGGTATTCTGTACTTTCACTGTCGTAGGCGTTGCCGGAGAAGGGTGTGGCTTCAGACTCCATCACATAAGGAGGACTCGCAAGCTCGCCTCCTAAAAGACCATGCTACGCATTCATTTATGCCGACGGACTTACACTCAGGGAATGATGGACCTTCGATGGTATGGGTCGTGATCTTATCATCCCCAACACGAAGCCACAGCAAGTTTTGGCTCAGAAAGATAAATATAACGGGAGCGAGGCGGTAAATGCACCTTGAAATCGAAAAAAGGTTAAGAACATTAAATATCAGGTAGAGCTATCAAAGCATGTTCGAATGTTGCGAAATGTTCTTGTTTTGAAATGAAAGGAAACAAAGC
Organism: Bourletiella hortensis; assembly: GCA_034694225.1. Lineage (NCBI taxonomy): Eukaryota > Metazoa > Arthropoda > Collembola > Symphypleona > Bourletiellidae > Bourletiella > Bourletiella hortensis. Next base: position 6,623 of record JAQFYD010002065.1, read on the forward strand.
TTTTGTTATCAGTTATTTATTTACAATTTTTTATTAAAACTAGAATAAAAGGGTCACGCTTGTCCGTTTCTAATGCCGCCGGTTGCTGTATGGAAAAATGAAAGGTTCATCAAACTTCTTAGAGCCGAAGCTTATACACGGGAACGAAATGTAGAAAAGCAAGGTTGGTACTGACAGTCTAGAATGTCAATGGCCAAACACCTAAATCCAACGTTGCATCGATCAGCAGTAATTTGGGTGTATCTATTGTCATTAAGCTCGTCTTTTGAAAGATCTCTGTTACCACAGTAACTTGTTAGGCTATCTTCGCAACATTAATTTAAGCTCATTTAAATTGATTTTACCCTAATTATTTTTGTTTGAAGTGAGTTTTCCTGTAATTGTTATGGCAAAAGGTAATATGTCCACGTCATTGTGTCGTTCGATACTTTAATCAAGTTATTTTGTGGCGGAGCCACAGAAGGCTCGTGACCTGATCATGATTCAAGAAGCTACATTTTCCTTCCAATCCCCTTTTTCGGTTATCCTATTGCTTGCATTGTTTAACGAATCTCAGTCCGAGCTAGTTAACTTCTGTGTGTAGGAGCCCCGTGATCATCCTGCTCCCGCTGTTCTACTGACAAGAGGAGGTTGTGCTGCCAGCGGACATACCCCCCTTAGCATAGTATTATAAGTACCATACTATTACCAGAGTTAGGAGCATTGTATCCTTAGTAGAACAAATAGTAACGAGTAACTTCCATTACTAAGATTCCTGTTTGCGCGAATTACTACCATAGTTTATCTGTAGCCAAACATGCTGACGCTCTTATTTCAAGAGCCAATGGGAATATTCGCAACGGCAAAGGTGTCATGGATGTACGGTGCACTGTCCCGTATTGAAGTGGAGGGTTCTGGAAGTGGGAAGAAGTTTAATCCATAGAGCCTGGCAATTTTATTTTGACTGAAAGGACTTTCCAAAGCTTATCCAGTAATACAGCTCGGCAAATGCGTGTTCAATGTTCAATTCCCTGCCTTAATTTTGGCAATTGAATATTAAGTTAATGAAGCAGGTTATGCTTAATTTTCTACATTATTACTTTTCATAATTAATCGCGTCTTAATTTCATCATAATTGCGCACTGATTTGTACAGGCCACCCATTTCGAAATTAAATAGAAAGTTGACAGTCTCAACACAATGATGAAGTGATCACCCTCACTTCTGATGATGATGGACATAGAAACTGGATTATCTCTTCTTTTTCGGAAATTTCAACAAAGTTTTGGAGACTCATTCGATGACTTCAGGTTTAGAGACTCTGAAGCTGAGTCAGAAATGGGGACACAATATTCTTGACACCAGGCTACTAGGTTTGTGAAAGTGTCGCTCGAGAGCAATCATTATGCTTAATAAGATATTTATTATTTCAGTGCCCCATTGCGTTTTCGGTGAGATTATACATAAAACGGCAACCGAGGGCATTCAGTATAAAGCCAAAACCGTAAAAAAAGAACCGTGAAAAGAAACCAAAGTTCGTCATACCTAGACCATCTTATGAGAACCCGTCGAGGGTCCCATTTAACGAGTTAATAATTCCAGAAGCTTGAAATTTGAAAGGGATTGAAATCTGCAGAGGAATATTAAATGAACGCGCTTCCTGCTCTATAGTACAAGAACGCTGTGTCCAGTAGCACACAATTTAATGCATGCTATCCGTGTTGCACTTAAATCAGCGGAAAACAATTGAAATAATTTTTAAAATACTTTATGAATTCATTGCTGCGTTGTATCTAATTGTGATTCGAGTAAGCTTCGATGACAGCAGCTAGAGTGGCATATAATTGTAGCCTTTTGCAAGCCCACGTGGACAAGTAAGTGGTCGTTAATGACCCGTTCGGTTCCATATTCATATCAGATTTCCGATAATGTGATGTTAAAAACAATAGAGAACCAAAACCTTGTATTCTTGAATCTAGCTACATCTAGTAATAAAATTCCCAAATCCTAAAATCTACATTACGCTCGATGTGAAGAAGTGTCATAAGATGATATGTTTTAGATGTTCTCTGTTTTAGAACATATTTTATAACAACTTACACCAGCTCACTGAAACGGGTTGAGTAGCGCAGCTTTTCCCGGCAAGAACAAGCTCTGACTCCGTCTTTTTTGCAAAGGCGCCCTCCGTGCCCCGCCATTCCCTTAGAGTAGGCTTAAATCGCTTCAAAACAACCCCAATGCTTCCACTTACTTCCGGATTTAGCTAATAAAGTAGTTCAGTAATGGCGACTGCGTCACCATGTTGTATTTCTGCGACAAGTGCCGAACAATTCTACGTTTTCGGTGACAAAATTATGAAATCGAAGCCCGATTATTACCAGCAAATGCGCCATTATCGTTGCCACTGGCTAAAAGTTACTGTTCCCAGAAAGCGGCTCACAGATTTCTGTAAATACCTAAATGCAGAAACGCGGGTTGCTCTGGCAACCCAGATTTAAGTGACTGTTTTCAATCACATGCAATAAAATTCTCGATAAACTGAACTTGTAACTCCCATTGGGAATCTGGGCGGGTACCTCTACGTTCCCAAACCCGATCCCATACCCGAAAAACGGGCTCATGATTGCTAAAACCCGTTCCCGTTCTCAAATGCTGCGGGTACCATCGCTTCAGCTCCCAGACCCGGTCCCAAACCCTATACCCGCATTTCGGGTATACCCGTTCCCAGGTATAGATTGACTCAACACCTGGCTTTGGCTACCTACCACAGGTTAAATAAAAATGCCACGTTTGCCAGGTTTTTGTGATGTTCTTTTTTGCCATTGAGACCTTTTTATTTATTATTTAAAATATTTATCTATTTGATTTTTGCAGTATAAAGGAGCAATGAAGGAAGACATTGGACTTCGTAACAAATCCAGCTGTTGAAACGTGTCCACTGCCGCAAGGATGAGTTTTTGCAAGCGGTCATAATTGGAAATAACAGAATCTGCAGGATTTGTATCATAACTATGCTACACTTCCAGAGTGGGAAATCCACCTCGTATTCCGGAATCGGAATACAATTCCACATGGAATTTTCCGCGGACAAGGTGGTGTGATGACTGACAGATAATCTGTCTGCACCAAGATTACAGCTGCCATGATCGCCGAAATCTCTGCACTTACATAACCATGAATGCTTTATAGAATCGAAATCAGTGCAAATCCTCAAAATTTACTATTGACAATGCCCAAATGCTGAAGCTGCTAAATATCTTTCGCTGATAAACTGAGCAGGTTAAATGTTTCTTTGACATTTGCTGTTCAGTTAGAGGCAGGCGCAGGCGGAATGTTTTGAGCGGCGTGTTATCATCGTCAACATGAAACCCGCCTGGTTTTTGGTTGTGAATTATTTTATTGCCGGGCTTCTCAAATAGGCTTTATCTATGAAGTGCCAACCGAACGTCCAGTTTGTCCTTGATTGTTCATGAGTGCTGCTAGTGGGTTCCATTCCATTATTCGACACACTAAAGGCACAAATTCATTTACCAACGCTTATGTGCTTCAATCCTGATTACAGCGATCGAAGCAAAGAGGAAGCCCTTATATGAGTTCACTTTCTTCCTGCAAAGTAATCGATTGAGGAGACGGCAGTCGGCCTATCGATGGATAATCTGCAATAATTGCGCAAAATGTAACCTCTGTGTCAGAGCTTTTCACACAAAACTTCGGTCTACATTACTTTAAAAATACTCTGGGCTTTTTATCGAAACTCAAGTGCAATTTAATCTAACCTTCTTATTTTCCTTCGGTTGAAATTGCCAACCATGTAACTACGCGGAAATTCTTGTGTTTTTGAATCCACAAAAGTTCCCTTCCTTGCTAAGCTACCAAAATATGGCCAGTGTGAGTGTATC
>JAQFYD010002066.1:0-10496 GCA_034694225.1 Bourletiella hortensis
GGATCACCCCGATCGCTTCATGCGTTCGAAAGTTATTGCAAGTTAAAGTAGTATACCTAGTTAAGGAATACCCTGTATAGTTTCAAAGCTTGTTGTGTTCAACTACGCTTTATGACCGCAGCGTCATAAAGCGTAGTTGTAGCGTAGTTTGCAGAGGAAGAATCTTGAGACACTGAGGTGCATTTTGTGTGTCAAATAGCGTTACAGTAAGCTTGTGTCATAATTGTTCAGGAGCTGAAAAAGATGAGCAAATTCATATTCATTTGTTGTGTGATGCACTTTGTTTAATTTTAAACCCCCGGATAGTTTAAGAAGCCAGTGAATTTCTAGAATTTTAGTTAGACATTAGACATATGCCAGATAGTACCAACAGAGGTGTAAGTGTAAGTATCTTATTACGACAGGTAAGAAAGGACCTTTCCCCTTACATTTCAAACAGAGAACCACTGCGAAATCCGTCTTAACTTGGTAATGGGGTTGCAGAGAAGCCTATGAATAAATAAACAAATCATTTTGAAAGCTTCTTGTGAAAATTCTCAATTTATAACAGTTTTCGAGACAACTTACGGGCCAGCAAGCACGCATTGTTTCCAAGTTGCTCTACGGCAGAGAAAGAAACATTTTCCCTTGCTAGATCTTCGTAAAGTTCCATCAAGCTGGTTTCAGACCGGTCGTATTACCTATGGCTAACCATGAGCTTTTTGGCTTCATCCTAGGCGTTATACACCAGTAAATCTATGAGAGTAACTTTCAATGAATTCCAAGAGTTTTCAACGTTACATGGATGGCGTATGCTTTGGCATTGCTGGGTTCTTTTTGGAACCAAGCACCATATTTTTCATCTGTTTAAAATCAATTTCGTGGCAGCAATCTTTGAGATTTCGCCCCAGCACTGGGCAAAGCTCTAACTTCTGTAAAATTTCGTGCCAAATTCACTGTGCAGCTCTGCAAAAGCAAACCCCCAGTTAGGGGTCATTCCTGCTTTATGTAAAACGACTCAACGTTACTTCAATCAAGGTACAGGCGGCACACAAGCGTTGTCAAGTAGAATAGCTCTGAATCTCAACCTTAACGTGTCTGCAATTGGCCTGATCATGGTTGACTTCGTAACGCGACGATCGAAAGTTTGAGTGCCGAACATGCACAGGACACTGCGGTTGACCAAGTGATATAATTCCACCTGCTTAGCGTGCAAAGTAACAGTCAACAAAATGTTCTAGACCTATGCCTTTGAAAATTGTTGAAAATATTAGCCCGGGCGAATCAACTTAGAACGCAGGTGACACAGAATTGCAGCCTAACGCAGCCAGCTAGCTCCCAGCGCTGAGGCAGACACTCAGAAATTTTCCCTTCCCAGTGGGAAGTTCCTACTGAAGTTACGCCCTTTATTGCTTCTATTCTACCGATTCTGGTCACGTGGTCACTCATCAGCGTCAGCCTCGCGCTAGCCTGTCTCAGAAGTCACAATGAATTGTCTATGCAAGAAGGTGCTAAGAAGCAGGTGGAAGTCGGTTGATCTACTAGTACTCATTTTGGTGATCATGGCCGTCGTATGCGTTTTCGTGTTTTACTCAATCTTATCCCACAATCCGAACAAAAATGTTGGTTCATTTCTCAGTTCCAAGAAATACACAGAGAGTGACCCCAACTCAATTTGCAGCCGTCTACGTACGAATTTTGCAAAGTTCTTGTATCAATTTTATTGTAAACTGAAGCTCACTGTAAATTACTTCGGGGGACAGGCTTTGAAGACATCAAATCGCTGGATCCTCTGAGTGAGAACGTTATTGACTTTGTCCGTTGTAATCACCTGTTTGCCCCATCCCAGCAGCAGTACGCCCTAACAGCATCAGAACCTTCGCAGTTGCGAGAGGAAATCAGGCAAATGTTTCGGAATAAAGTTCAGTAATCCGCGTTTGTGTTGGAATCTGGAGATATAATGCGAAAACGCTAGGAATCTGCAGGAGTTCTGAAAATCTCAATTTACTTTCACAGAATCGCGGGTTTTTTATAGAGTGCGGAGCCAACGACGGCCAGTTCTTTTCGAATACCTTGGATTTGGAAATGAAACAGGAATGGACGGGGTTACTTATTGAAGCTGATCCAGTTTTGAAGAAGAAATTGCTTCGGAAGCATAGGAAAGCTTGGGTTTCAGACGTCTGTGTCTCTCCTACCAATTCAGTTACTGAAGTTGGTGATGGTTTTTCATTAGTTGGTATTACCAAGAGGTACAGTAGATATTGATGATGGATTCATTGCCAATATTACATTTCAGATTGAATTCTTTCAAAGTAATGCGGTACATACTGACGTCGTAAATGGATTAGTTGGAATTGGGCGGCTCAATGGGTCCTCCCGGTACAGAAACGTGAATATACTGGGGCCGATCGGAACCGTGAAATGTTTTCCTATGCCAACATTGCTTGTTGCATTAAACGTTGATCACGTAGATTTTCTCAGCCTGGATGTGGAGGGAATAGAATTGAAAGTTTTGAAAACGCTTCCATCTCATGATCAACTGAGCATTGATGTGAGTAAATTTAACAAATAATGTTAACGGATTGCCGGAGATTTTAATAACGTTCCTGTTAATTCGCAGATCATACAAGCGGAACATGAAAACGTACCGGAGGGCAAGGGAGCTTTAAGAAGCTACATGGAATCCCGGGGGTACCGGACGATACATTTAACAAAATTTGACTTTGTGTTTAAGTATGCTGCCAAGTAACATTGATGTTGTTAACAAAGGGCAGCTGATTTGTTTGGTCTCCAGCAGTTTGCGTAGGGATAAATAAACAAGAGTTACGCGTATCCTTAGTCAAAGTACTGATAGCGGTCAAAAATCTGATACTGCCGCAGCTGAAAATGGATGCGCGGAGTTCCCTATCTTACTGCACATGTTTTCGTTCTAGTACGGAAGGACATGAATATCTTTATCTTATTCGAAGATACTGCTCCTGTACGCTGTAGACGATTTCTGTTGCTAGCATAAAAACGAATCCATTAGTAGGTTAAACTGTAAAACCTGTCAGACCTTGCAACAAGAAAGACCTGTAGCCAAAACCGTGTATTAAATATCGCATGTTATCACTAGGAATGCGAACCCGCTGGAGATAATGACGTCGCAAAAGCACAGTAATCTTTCCTGGCAAGTATACATTCTTCCTTTATTCACTATGATGAATGTGGTAAAAAGTCTAGCAGGAGTCTATACTGGACTTCTCATCAGTTCCAACAGTGCCACGTGCCAAGTAAATTCGAACCAAACGATTTGTCATATCCTTTAATAATCGCTTTCAAACTGAACTGAGCACAATAATAATTAAACATTCTTGACTGCCCAGATAGTTGTCTCATAGAGATGGAATGAACTTCCTCGTGATTGAGCTCATACCATAACCACATTTGAGAGGTTGCAAGGGGTGAGGACAGACGCATTGCTTGTGTGTTTAAATGCACCTGCTACATGTCACAGATGGATTGGATGGATGAACAATAATTTTTAGTGGGTGTCGTTTGTGGTTTTAGAACATGGAGGAGCGTTTCTGCCTGGATTTTTCAAGCTCATGTTGTTGCTGCGATGTTATCCTTATCTAACAAAATACCCAAATTTCAGCGTAAAAGTTACCGGTTTTTGCAAGGTTGTTGGTTGCTGATGCTTTTTCGTGTCTCATAGCAAAAATCATGGGGGCACGATGCAAAACTCTAGACTTTTTCCAGCTAATCGTGGAGAACGGGTTTGCATGGCAACCTGGATTTTTTTCAAACATCGAGACTGGGTTTTGTAGCATGCCTATGCAAAAGAAAGTCTACAGGGAACATAGTCAGAATTGCTATTAAAGTTAGTTCCTATGTATTTTAAACGGGAAGTAAACAAAAGCGCTGCCCTTACTACGCTTCGCAACTACAGCAGATAATTCGGAGGGATTATGTCCAATGGTGGTGGGATAAATGTCCGCGGAATTATAACCGTCAGGAATGTGTAAACTGGATCATAAGCGGGCACGGCAATCCGCAGGGTACTGTAATATCGACCTACCCGGAGTACTTATACACCAGTTGAAATTCAAAGTTCGTTTTGGGTCTGAAGTAAGCCAAGGCATCACAGCTGTCTTGAGCACCCCTCACATCAGGCTAACTGAACGGCGTGTTTGACATTGAATTTTATAATTTCAATAATTGAGCTGGAAAAATTAAGATGATGGATGATTGGATGAATAGGGCGCACAACGTTTCGCCGCCCCTTTCTCCCGACATGGCGAGGTCGAGCAGACCTCGAGTTGAGTGAGAACCAGTGGGTCTTATAGCTACGGACCGAAATGGTATTGAGTAAACTAAACAGTTTTGAAATATCAGTGGAATGTCTAAATTATTAATTTTCTTTGGTTTTTAATATGGTAGCTTAAGTGTTGAAGCCTACACCGCGCCGCGGCAAAGCTGTGTTATGTAGTGGGGTGAATTACAAATTACAATAGTTGAGGGGTGAGGAGTAGGGGTAGTGTAGACATTGCAATGGCATCATCGGTGGCTGAAGCTTCACTCCCATCTTTTGTTAACAACTAGGTTTTAGGAAACGCGGTCTCCAAGGGCACAAAGTCTGGCCAAAGGGGGACAATACGTGCGACCCGAAAGGTCAGTAGGCCAATCGTTAGAGCTTCAGTTGACACCTCCCATCCCATTAAACGTGTTATTGCGCATCCACCTCAAACCTCAACGGATTCCAGAAGCAGGAGTAAGCCCCACTACCGCAAAAATCGAAATTTCCGTCAGCGTGGAAGCGGGATGACGTAGCGATAGGTAGTTAATTACACGTTTCGAATTATTTTGCCTGGTGCTTTTGACGCAAATTGCGTACATGTTGTGGTGTTTGAAGGGTCCAAACGCCGGAAGCATGTGTTTAGTTCGTCTACACTTGCGCAGAATATTTTACAGAATAATTTACAACCTTCAGAAGCCTATTTTCCTACCCGGCCGCTATCAGGTATCACGACGTACAAATGAGTGATGGATAAGCGAAAACGTAGAACTTAAATTTTCATAACTGAATAACGGTTTCTATAACAATCAGAAGGCGAAGCAAGATAGGTCTAACTGTCTGATCAAGTATAGTAAGGTGTTGGTACATTTTGACGACACTGATGATTCCTATTTTTACAGAACTCATTGAAGATGGGTTCTGATCTATCAGTATCAGACGATTTTACGGAAACCGACGTCAGACGGTTCCTGACCCAGGCTAGGGCGAATTTCGAAGAACGCTATCAGACTGTTTATACGGTAAGGAGCTGTCAGCCATTTTTGTCCTAAATCAAAACGATCAGTAACTGTAGGGTTCAGATATTGAATGGGACGATTACAAGCTTCTGAAAACCCTTGGAGCCGGCGCATATGGACGTGTCATCCTTGTTCAAATGAAAACAACCCGCAAATACATGGCCTTAAAAATTATGCAGAAAGAAAACATATTGCGGGAAAAAATTGTCCACCGTGCTTTATCCCAGAAGCAGCTGCTTTATTCTGTCGACTTTCCATTCGTCCCACGGCTATTATTTCACTCACAAGATCTTACCCACCTTTACTTGGCCCTAGAGTTTGTTGCCGGCGGTGATATTTGTACTTATTTGCGAAAAGCTGGGAAGTTTAACGAAGAAACGAGCAGATTCTACGCTGCTCAGATTTGTATGACCTTGGAAATCCTCCACGCCATGGATATAGTTTATAGAAATTTGAAGCCGGAGAATACACTCATTGATAGACAGGGCTACCTCAAGCTGGGAGACTTTGGGTGCGCTAAACGCGTGAAAGGAAGGAATTGGACGCTGTCTGGAACCCCAGATTATATTGCACCGGAAGTCATTTTATCAAGGCCATACGGCAAAGCCGTAGATTGGTGGTCGTTTGGCGTATTCATTTTCGAGCTGTGTGCAGTAAATGCTCCTTTTGCATCTGAAGATGAGTACATGACTTTTCAGAGAGTTGTCTCAGGCACCGTGACCTACCCACCTCACTTCAGCGAGGAGCTGAAAGATCTAGTATCGAATTTAATATTCCATGACATTTCGAGGCGTTACGTTAACCTCCGGGCAGGAGCAATGGACATTGCCAACCATAGTTGGTTCGGATCGAAAAATTTCCACGGAATTTATTCCAAAGGTGTGGATTCTCCGTTTGTGCCCCCGCCACCCGGCTTCGATTCAGATGACGATGCCTCTATCGAGAACCTCCAGCCTGAAGTTGCTGATGACGCGCTTTGGGAAGCATTTAAAGACTTTTGACACCCTGCAGCTTGTTGGTTTGAGCATACCGTTTACTACGCTCCATTCACACAGTAAATTAAGGTAGATATCTTAAAATTTTTGCACAATCATAATAGTCGTCAGCACAGTAATGTTAACATAATCTCGATCATTCGAATCATGTCGGACTCGGGAACTTTGAAAATTCAGTTGACACAACTACGTGAAATATGTTTTTACATAGAGTTCGTATTTAAAATTAGTAAGCCGTCAAGCACGCTTTCGCAATTTGTGTAGATTAAATATGTGTGGCCATGCGTTCAACTTGCGCCATAAAGGAGCCTAGCTTGTCCTGACGAACGTAGGTCGTAATGAATGTTTGTGAACAACTATTATTATTCGCAATAATTTTCAAATGCCTCAGAAGAGCCACATCCGTAATTGATGGACTGCCTTTCCTTTCAGGCTGATATCATGTAAAGGGTCCTTCTATTGAGGAGCACAGGAAGTAGAGCGCCCACAGAAACTATCGGTTGGATCGAAGAGGAAATTGTGCTAGCCCCGCTTTAGCCTGGACCCTTCTTCAAAATGATACCTTGGAGCACCGTGTTGGGCAAATTCAGAGGCACGCAGAGCTTTTAATCGATTTAACAAGTTCATTTAAGGAAACCTCAAAGTGTAGCTACGCTAAAATGCTGTAGGTCCAACGGGTGCCATAATTACAAGATGAAAGGTACGTATGTGTTGTGTACGTTGATCGCAATTATGGTGCTAGGACGAGTCGTGATTGGAACAACACGATCCTCAAGAGCAAATATGGCTCAGGTTACATGCCCGAAGATAATCTTAAGCCAAAGGACAGATAGGAGGGTGAGAAGAAACATGCATCAGCGCACTCTCAAAGGAGGAAATAGCCATGATGAAAACTGAAGAAATTTGTTAATCGAATTGCCAAGTGTCGATAGTGATTCATTCGTTTTTGGTACAGAATTATCCCTGAAAATGGTGAAAGAATAGGGACAGTGTCCTAGCGGGCATGTGTTTTCTAGATATTACGCACAGGAAGCAACAGTAGTAATTACCACACATGACATTTTACAGGGTGAAAGGTGGTTATGCTGAGGAATTGAAAATAGAGAACCGTGTTGCATCAGCAAAGAAAATGAGAAGGAGCGAACGGATAGAATAAACTGTAGAAGTAACGGACTTCCAATACAGTGAACGTAGGTACTGAATGTAAATGTACGGACCATCAAAAACTCACTAGTTTAACAGGCACATTATGTTGATACACTTAGTGTATCAAGTTGATTTGTGTATGGCCTTCAGCCTTATCGGCTACTCCAGCCGATTATAATGTAAATGTAGGCCAGTGTGTACTGGACCTTCGAAGGGAACACATCTAATAAATTGTAGACGCAATCACTCATTAGAACACACACCATTTGACTGGACTCACACATTCATTAATAAGCAATAACTAAGCAGTGCCTCTGATTATCGTTAACCAACAAAGATCTCAGGTTACATCTCACATTGTGCTCTACATCATACACACCCAAGATCACCGTATCAATGTTAACAAAGGGACAGGCAATTAGTGTACCTTCTACTCGTCACAGTTATTCTAACTGTGTTTAAGCTTTCTGTATTGACATTGATTTTGCTTCAAGCTGCAGACTCCGAATTGGGAGAGCGCTGTAACGAATAAAAATCCGTGACACGAACACCATAGGGCGTCGTGTGATGCGAAGGAGGTTTTTACGAGCATTTTCATGTTAGACTGAACGACTCAATGTGAAAGGCAATGAAATACCTAAAGATGAATTCAGAAGCTTGAAATTTCACGAAAGAAATTACTATACAAAACTAAAAAATCACACAAGCCTGCAGTACAACTGCACGGATTCAGAATGGCGCAAATAAAAGCGACATGAAAGCACCAATTTTCACAAAGAAGAAGCTATTTCACGGAACTACAAAATCTTCTCGCCACGCACAAACCTCCACCGCCACTGCACTGACACAAAATGGCGCAATGCGCAATGGGAGGATACTTTGCGCAAAGCGTTTCACAAATCGACGGTCAAACGTTTTTGATCTTGTAGCACAGCGGAACGCTGTGATAAGCTAGCCTTTAACGCTGCTGCGGATTGGGCATATAGTCAGGAGGTTTATCCAACCACGCAGGAGCCAGATGCTGGAGCGGGAACGTCTGAATATTGAAGGCACTCATTTGATGAGTCATACTGTTTTCCGTTTTTGTGGAGGCGGGAAAAAAATTCAAACTGTTTTTCGTAATTTGCGGACAAGATGCTTCGAAATATGCAAAACCGCCTTGAAAAGGCACAACCACAATGGTAGACCTACAATTTAAACCAATATTGAAAGGAATCGTAGTATTCGTTTAGATTTTATGAGCTGAACAAGGTAAACAAAGGTTTTTTGGCGGGAAAGTAGTTTTCCTGAAATTTTGAGGATACTATTAGGAAATTGGCAACGCAATTTTGAATATTCACAGCCGTAAAACCATGTCCATTTTCTAAGACAAATTTGAAGGATTTCCCTTGTGTAGTTTCTTAGTTACGAGCTCGAGAAGGCATCTGGAGCGGGTGGATAAGGGACATCGTGACGTCATACTTACGTATGAAGGCAGTCACGACGCCCTAAAAACTGCATGTCTATGCAGAATTGGCATTCTGAAGATCGTAATTTCAGAAGTTTCCTTGTTTTGATGGCAGCAATTACATATAGGTTCGGATTTTGGGTGAATTAAAGGAATATGAGAGGTAAAACTATTGGGAATCTGAATATAGTGGCCGAAATCCGCTATAAGCATATAACGGACATTTGCTATTGCGGCCAAATTCTGGCATTCCCTAAAAATCCGCTATAGCCAGATTTTACTGTATTGGAATATTGTGGTTCTCATTCCTGTTCCCCGGGACACGCAAGCTAGTTTTAATGTTTAACAACTGCAAGTTTTGAAGGCAGATACTTCTGTCTTGCATCTTTTACTAGATTCAAAGCCTGCAGATTACAAACAAAGAATCCAAAAATGGTACACACCATGAAGCCAAATTTGATTCTCTACCGAAGAAAATTGCTGACACGACGAAAAGGTCCAAAGAGTGATAGAGGACAGTTCTGTGACTCATTTGCCACGGCCTGCTGTGATACCGATAGGACGCACTCCATCCGCACCACCGCTGCTGCCTACGAAGTACAGTTTGTAGGAAAATCGCAAACCCACCGTTTTATCGTTACAGCGGTCGGCGGCGCAAAAGCACTGCCAGATGCCAGATTTGTGTGCTTGGAGGTACTTAGGGACAATGGCCGACCTAATTGCTGTCTTTGGAATTATCTAGGTGCCTTCGGAACTGCCTTTCGTTTTTATCCGTGCCACATCCTGTATCGCAAGCGGCGAAACTAGCAGCCATGCTACCATCTGCATCTGTTTAATTACTTCAGTTTCGTTCAGAAACGTGAAAAATGTAGTCAGGTTGCTCGCTGAAACTAACCAGTAGGCGAGGGTTTGGCTGATTTTTCCGTCGAACTTTCCGCAGTTTGCTTGCTGAAGCATTTTGGACGCTGGTAGGAATCCTTCTTGAGACAAGAGTAGCTACCTGCGACTGACGTTGCAACTTTGCAATCAGAAGTAACATAAGCGTAGCCCCTATAATCTGTGGCTCCATCGCTTCTTATTCTCAGCCCGATTAAACTATTTTGAGAAACTAGAACCTATAAAAAGTTAAGATTATAATGGGAATTTTGCCAGCCATAGCAACGATTCGTAATGAATGATTCTATGAAGGTATCATGACCGCCATGGCGTTTTTGCTTAGTCATGGCCCATGACTTATGGGTATAGTAACCTGTAGTAATACCTTATCCGGAGGCCAAGCTAATCAGTTGCAGTTTGAAAAGCAGCACAACAACAAATATCTACGCCGAGGCGTCCATTTTGAGTACACATGCCTCCGGCGGTACAAAATGCGGAGGCTCGCTTGTAGACATGCTTACATGTTGTAATGTGGCAAACTTGTAAACAGTTCAGGAAGACCAGAATGACTGGAATGATTGCGTAATGAATAGACTATAGCCGGCGCTATATGTCTTGCACATGAGATCATGTAATTGCGTCCGCTTCGTACGAATGCTAATCAAAGACTGGTCAGACCAGAGTTAAAGATAGCTAAACTATTAGGATTATTGTAGGCTGTTTATGTTAAGAATAACAACTTCTATTAGAGTCTATAG
>JAQFYD010002067.1:0-10495 GCA_034694225.1 Bourletiella hortensis
GGACATGCGGAAACAGCGGCAAAGAATTGTGTGGGATCGTCGCAAATACTACTAAGCAGTTCTGCAGCCTGCTCAGATACGACTGCTCTACGCTGTTACTGCGCTTTGCCGACTCTTCTGTGCTGGTGGGGTATTAATGCACTGCTGTACTGCCATGTGCCCAGTAAGCTGATAGCCAGGATTGCATCTGTACACAATGTTTCTATTCCTGTAAAGTACAAGATCAGATCTGTAAATTGTCCCTTGAATTCTTGGTCATCTTTAGAAAGTTATAATTTTCCCTCGAAAAATTCCAACTAATTCTTTCCGTTTTCAATTATATGGTTTTAGTCGCCTGTGACCACAGTGCCTCTTACAAATTCTACACCAAGACTATAATTGAAGGACCGTTAGCGTCCCCGCCGTGTTCCTGCGACCGTGGTACCAAAAATGGAACCTGCTGTGCCCACCAATTCTTGATTGGGGAGCATGTTGACTACGGGTAAGGCTTTCAAGGACTTTTGTGCTGAATGGTTCACAATTTATGTTGTTGCTTACAGGAAGGTTGGAAAATATGACGTCATTGTTAGTTGGAGTCGGTCTATGGATTGCCCTGAAGATGATATCGATAGCCTTTGGCGTGACATCACTACCCTGCGTCAGAACTGATTAAGTCGCAAATGTGTGTTCCTGCGATTACACCACAATATATTACTGTTACCATCATCCGTTGCCGAAAAGTGGTGGCCACGCAGTTGGGACAGATCCAATTTCCAAAATTTCCCATCAAAAACAGCGATTGTAAAAGTAACTGCAGGAGTGCGGTTTCGCAATCTTATTTGGCGACCAACTCATTCATCTATTCCTTCCTGTCCTCAAGCCTGAAGCTGAATTATTATGATATTGTAAGCCATCGTAGCTGTAATCATCTGTCAAGAATAAAAAAGGATTTAAATATTAAGCTCATTAGTTTAAAAGATTCATTGGATTACATAAAATTTGATTTGGGAATCAGAAGCTTAGACCACCCATGACGGATCCGTCCACATTACAGAATCCTCCAGCCCTCATTTCCCACCTCCATCTGCTTACATACTTAACAAAGGCCCTCAGGTTCTGATTCACACTTTGCGACAGCAGCAAGGCGAAATCAAGGGGGATAGGCGTACAAATTTTAGGTGCATTAACGTACGTAATAATAAACGACACGCAAGGGCTCAAAATCCCAAAATATACATCCGTAGAGAAACTAAAAGCTTTTGCCATATCATTTACTCATCACGCGGCTGTATCCTTGAGTAAATGACCTGAAATGATTGTGCAACCGCATTAATGTTGTCGGCAGCAAATGACACGTGAGTCTATTCTATTTAACTCATCCGCCAGCTTAACCTACTGCTATAGCATCAACAAATGCCAGCTACCGTAGCAGCAGTATGATTTCACGGCACTGAGGACGGCCGTGTCGAGAGGCAGTGCAGAATATTCATCAGAACTGACAGAACGTCACATCATTGTTTGCATTTCATTTACACATGAGTTTACAGGTGCAGGGTGCAAACATGCAGAGCGGCTGAAAATAGCTTTAAAATTCTTATCATTACAGCTATTTCAAACAGCGGCAGGATTGAGTGGAATTAGTAGCAAGAAGCTACAGCTATTCTTGTGAAATTTGTTACGCATTTCATGCAACTGTATTCTTATGTGGTTTTATGAACAATAAGAATGACACGAAATCGTAAGATCTCCACCTCGCGCCCGTCTGATAGCAGCGTGTCCGTAGTTGCAGAAAAAGTGGAAACTAACGGAATTCGACTGAAAAAAGAGATGGGATTGTTTGAAGGTGTGAGTGTGATTGTTGGTGCGACTATTGGTTCAGGTGAGTATGAAAAAATGAATGAAAATATACAACAAAAGTACCGAGGGAATTGTTAGAATTTTGTGAATTTTTCCAGGACTTTTCATTTCACCCAAAGGAATAACCGAAGCCGTGGGCTCAGTCGGGCTTTCATTAATAGTTTGGGAGGCAAGTGGAATAATATCAACAATTGGTGCCCTTTGCTATGCTGAGCTTGGGACGGCCTACCCCAGTTCCGGGGCAGACTACCATTACCTACTTGCCATTTTCGGACCGCTCTCAGCATTCCTGTATCTTTGGGCGACAGTCATGATTTTCATGTAATGCTGTAACACTTTCATCATATTGACTAAATTGTAAGAAAATCCTGTTTCAGTTTCAGCTACTCCTGATGCTAAACATATGAAGCAGTCAGAGGTGATGCCTAATAATGACTTTTTTGATTGCTCAACAGTCCCGTTAACTACGCAGTTCTGGCTCTGGTCTGTGCACAGTATATGATCCAGCCTTTTTTCTCTTCACAATGTGCTCTGCCTGAGAATGGAGTGAGACTCATTGCAGCATTGCTCATTTGCTTCCTCATCTTTCTCAAGTCGTATGACATGAAATTCATGGCCAAGTTACAGAATGCATTTACAGTGGCGAAGATTGTTGCTTTGATGAACTTCGTTGTCACTGGGATGGTGGCTTTTGGGCGAGGTATGGGGAAATATTAATTGCTTGGCTTTTAAGATGTTATGCCGGGCTCCGTCACTCTTTTGTTGCAGGGCATACAGAGAACTTTGAGAACACTTTTAATGGGTCAAACTATTAACCACGTAGCATTAGCGTTGCACAGGCGTTTTACTCGGAAATTTATGCGTTTGGAGGGTCTAATTCGTTGAATTATATGACAAAAGAGTTGAAGACCCCAAACAGGTCCAGCGGAAACATTAAAAATCATGAAATTTTTGGAAAACTTATTGGGAAACTTGGGGTCGCAGGAACTTCCGTGGGTAATTTACATGTCGCTGACCCTCTTCACAGTCATTTCAATCCTTGTAAACGTGGCTTACTTGTCTGTTATTTCACCAGCGCAAATGATAGCTTCAGATACGACTGCTATCTTGAGTTCCTGAGGATGTAATTTCCTGCAAAGTATGGCCCAAGGGCTGGACTTTTTGCGAAATCGTAGACGTTTGCAGAAGTTCTGCTAGGCTCGTGGAAATGTTTCATCCCTGTATTTGTTTCTATTTCCACCATGCATGCTTGCAATTTTAAAATTCCCAAAACTAACACCAGCGCCATCAGTTTTGTGCATTCGTGTCCTGTTTCTGATGCACCTATTCGTGAGTGATGTCTATACACCTTGATTAACTATTTATGCGGGGGTTATGTGTTATGTCATGGGTTGATTTATGCGGCTTGTACGGCTGCTTCATTGCCAGGTTGTTGTGTTCGAGATGGACGGATCCGACTCGTCAAAGGCCGATTAAAGTGAGAGGCCAGCATTCTAGGTGAAATCAAAGCCAGACTTGTTTTGAGGTACTAAAACGCCATGAGGTTTCAACTTTTTTTCCGAATTCCGGGTACCTGGCCCTATTGCCGGTGTACTTTATCAATTCCATCTTCTTCTTCATCCTGACAATATATACGGCACCATGGGAAGCAGTGATTGGATGTGCCCTCGTCCTATCGGGCATTCCAGTTTATTACGTCGGAGTCCAACCCAACAGCCTGCCTCAGTTTGTGGTTGATTTTAACGGTAATAAATTGTTACCTACTGGTTCTCTCAACGTTAGCAAATGCCGGTTTTTGCATTTAGTTGTCATGTTTGCACATCATGTTTGTACAAAAGTTGCTAATGGCCGGGCCGGAGAAATGTACTGAAGAATAGTAGTAGTAGTGACCTGCCAAAAGAGATTCAAAATTCACCCCTGTTTGGTAACTGAGCCCAAATAAAAACGATTATAGTACAAAGATATTTATCTTTGTACTATTATCTTTGTACTATAATCGTTTTTACGTTTTAACGTTTGATGCATAAAAATAAACCAAGCAAACTTGATTTACATCCGTCTAAACGGTTTGCTTGCTTGCACTAAATGACTGCATTCAAATTTAGCCAAAATGGGCTTACAATTCTTCATGAGTCACTGGTCTCTGTGTGTATTTCATGCATACGAATAATAGCTGAATTGTAATTCACAAGTGGCTGTACAAGTCTGGAGGATGGAATGAGTTTACTTCCATTCCTACCTACTCAGCAAGTATTTTTGCAAACCTTACGCTCGTGACTGATGAGATGAGCAACGTAGCTTTCAAGCTGATTATAACCAAGATTCCGTATCCGAAACACGTGCGTTAACCATTTTCCCACACAGTTTCAGCTCATCCGGAGCCACCCAACGTTTATACAACCCGCAGGATGAATGGAACTCGTAGCCCTCTGGGTCTACTAACTTGCATCAGCTCCAACTCACAATGAGCTGTCTCAAATGCACTTTAGCCAAGCAACTTCTAATTTAGTGTCGGAGATGAGTAAATCATATTCTGAGTGTGTTTCTTCACCGGTACGAGTATGAAAATTACGCATTCAAAGTCATGAAGAAAGTCTATATATTGTTTTGAGTTCTGGGAAACACCTTGGGAAACACGAGCCGAGTACGAATTTTGAACTCGTCCAAATTTTGAATGCCCAAACAAAGGCACGAGGACATGAGTCAGGTCAGAAAATATGGCAGAGTTAGCAGTCCAAAATATTGCACAGTTTTTGCCTCTTCCGTTGCCACGATTGATAGGACTTTTGCTTACTTTTACTTATCAGTGCGCTGCCCTACCATGAACCGCATTGTTTGGCATGTGAGCTGCATGCCCGTGTTGGACGAGGTTTTTGGTTCCACTCGGCCAAAATTACATGACAAACAGAGGGACGAGCAAAAAAGTGTTGACACGGTCCGGATATTTTGTTAATGACACGTGTAAGATCAGACACAGCAGCATCCTAATGCCCTCATCATGAATCATTGCTAATGCAAACCTTTTATCAGGTTTCCTTTATTCACATTGTGCTTTATAATAGGTCTCCATTTTGAGGTACCTTGCCCGCAGGCGTCTTGCCAACGGTGTGAGCATTGGATGAGGTGTGATCATTCCCCTGGATCCATCAAGTGCCACAGAAGGTTCTGTTGTTTTTGTGAATAAAAAAATGAGCAAATGACAATAATGGCGGTAGCAAAACTAATAACAATAATGGTGACAAAATGACCTCATCTTAATCCGTAACCATACCTATCCTCCTGAAAAACGGCTCGTGATTCCAGATCAATTCCCCGATAAGCCCCCCCCGTCCTGTCCCTCATGTCCGAATTATTAGCATTATTGGTGACACTTTCTAATGCATCTGTGGAGCAAAGAAAATTATGCGAATATGACAAAACAGCATCCTCCCTGTTTATGCAAGTCTATCAGAATTGGTTAACTATAAACATCCCCTCTTGTTGTGTTTCTATACTCTCAGAGAATAAATTAATAAGTCGTGATCTGAACTCTAATCTGGAATCATCTCTTGTGCTATTGTTCTTATTATCATGGGCACTCTTTATTGATTCTCATATTAGACGTGTTTTGCTACAAACTCTTATACCAACTGAACTAATAGGTGCCAAAGGTACTATTGACGAGTACATAAGGAAAGCATAGTATCTTCCATAGCATCCAAAGCTCCCCACAACTCCGTAAACGCCATCATGTTAAAATGGTAAGCCCGACGCTTAGAGCAATCCTATGAATTTTTCAGTAATATTGTCTGGAGAATGTACTGCACTAATTTGCTTTTCGCCCCTGTAAGTACTCGTCATTGTTACCTGCTCGGAGCTAAATTCCCAAACATGTAGTCCGTATTCGGCGAGCATCAAAGGCTTTCCGTATGTACCCATTGCTTCCTTTGCTGGTTTTACCAGGCCCTCCACCACATCCTTGATAGGCTCCGTGCCCCACAGTACAGCATAACTATGAAGTGCGAGGATATCTCCCATGTCGGACTATAGCAAATTCATTTTGTGAGCGATTGTTTTATGCAAATTGATACGGGCGTTGATTACGATGGAAAGCTTACACACTGGGGGGACATGGCGTCGCTGATAACAATTCCGGGTCTGCTACCGTCCAGGGTCTTTGTAAAATCAATAACTTTTCTGTAGGCAAAGGTGAAAATAATTTACAAATCAATTAAGATCCAGAAGGCTTGCATTCATGCGCAAGTACAATTATCTGTATATGCAGACCTTAGGTATTCCTGGGCCCCAGGAAGCTCGCATGCAGTCTTTGAAGTGTATGCAACTGCCCACATCACGATGGAGGCGTGGTTAGAGTCTCGCTCTACAAGAGCACGAATCTGCAGCTCTGGAGCCGACTACCATTACCTACTTGCCATTTTCGGACCACTCTCAGCATTCCTTTACCTTTGGGCAACAGTTATGATTTTCATGTAATGCAACACTTTCATCATTTTTCCTACATTGTAAGAAAATTCTATTCAGTTCCAGCAACTATTGAATGCTAAACATATGGCGTAGTGATTCCTAATGATGATTTTTTTGTTGCTCAACAGCCCGGTAAACTACGCAGTTCTGGCTTTAGTCTGTGCACAGTATATGATCCAGCCGATTTTCTCTTCACAATGTGCCCTGCCTGAGTATGGAGTGAGGCTCATTGCGGCCTTGCTCATTTGCTTCCTCATCTTTCTCAATTCCTACGACGTGAAAATTACTGCTAAGCTACAAAATGTATTTACAGTGGCGAAGATTGGTGCACTGTTGGTCATCGTAGTCACTGGGATGGTAGCTATTGGAAGAGGTATCAGAAAGCATGAGAAATGGTATAAAACTATACATGGTTTTCATAGGAAATTATGCTAAAACCTGTAATAATTTGTTCCAGGGCATACATAGAACTTTGAGAACACATTTGAAGGGTCAAACTACGAGCCGGGAAGCATTGCACTTGCGATTTACTCGGGAATTTATGCGTTCGGAGGGTCGAACTCATTGAATTATATGACAGAGGAGCTCAAGAATCCAAACAGGTTGGTCGGAAATTTAAAAATTTATGATATTTTATATAAATTTATGCGTTTTTGGGCACAGGGACCTCCCATGGGCAATTTACATCTCGTTGACCCTCGTCTCGGTGATTTCTATCGTTGTAAACGTGGCTTACTTTTCGGTGATTTCGCCGGCAGTAATGATTTCGTCAGATGCTACTGCTCTTGTAAGTTCCTGCGAATGCAATTTTGAGAAAAATATGGCGCAAAATGTGACTTTTTGTGGAATTTTAGACATTTGCAGAGGTTCTGCTAGGCTCTTGGAAATGGGTGATTCCAGTGTTCGTTTCTATCTCAACCTTTGGTGGGCTCTCTGTTGGCCTGATGATCTCTTCCCGGTAATTTTCTGTGAGATAAAAGCAAAGGTGTTTGCATCTTTACAGAATTTTGGATTATTTTTTCGTAGAATTCTGTTTGTCGGAGCTAGTAATGGCCATTTCCCGAGGATACTTGCGCTTATCAAACTTCCAAACCTTACACCAGCGCCATCACTTTTGTGCATTTGTGTCCTATCCCTCATTTACTTATTCGGGAGTGATGTGCATACGCTGATTAATTACGGTGGGTTTATTTTTGCCGCGACAACGGCTGCCGTCATTGCCGGGTTGTTGTATTCGAGATGGACGGATCCTGAACGTGAAAGGCCGATTAAGGTGAGAGTCCTGTTAAGAATTCTACTTGATCTCCAAATCAGACTTGTTTTCAGAAAGTTGAAGGCAGTGATAGCTTGAGCTTTTTTTTGAATTCCAGGTCAATTTGGCCCTGCCGTCGGTCTACTTTATCATTTCCATATTCCTGTTTATCCTTCCAATTTATGCGGCCCCTTGGGAAGCAGTGATTGGATGTGCCCTCGTCCTGTCCGGCATTCCAGTTTACTACATTGCAGTCCGGCCTACCAGCCTTCCACAGTTTGTGGTTAACTTTGATGGTAACATCTTGCTTAGTATTGGTTCCCTTAATGCAATCAATCAAATATAGTTTCTTTTCGTTCTGTTTAATTTTCCAGTTAAAGCAACCATTTTTGTATAAAAGTTATTAATGGCAGTACCGGAGGATTGGACTGAAGATTAGCCGTAGCGCTAACCATCCGCAGAATTGACCCTGGTTTGGTAATTGAACCCGAGGCCAAATGACTGTAACGCCAAGAAAAACGTTTGGCGTGAAAAATAAACCAGAAACACTTCATCATAGTCGGTCTAAAACGTTTGATTGCACTAACATCCTTTACTATGCAGTCAAAATTATGTAGAAAATGCGATTACAAATCTTCATGAGTCACTGTACTACGTGTGTATTTCATATGCACAAATAATTGTTTATGGGTTATTCATAACTGGCTGCACAACTGTGCAAGATGGAATGAGTTTAATCCTACACACTGAACAAGTAGTTTTGCACAGCTTAAATACTGTCGTGACTTGAAGAGCAAAAGCGTGGAGGCTAATTCCACATCAAAGTTTATGATTCCATATGCGAAACATGTGCATTAACCATTTTTGCCCACACTGTCAGCCAGCTCATCTCATATCTAGCCACCCAGAATTTACACAACCCATACAGGATGAATGGAAATGCCAGCCATTGGGTTTGGTTAACTTCATGGAATTTATCATGGGTTGTCAAATCTGCTTTATCCACGTCAGTTTTGAATTAGCATTGTGAATGAGTAATAAGTAAAATTGCATTCTCAGTGGTCACGGCTAGGCACAAATGAGTACTCATTCAGACGCGTTCAGAAATTCTGCAGAATTTTGTGAGTAGCTACTCGGAAACACTTTGGATACACAACCCGAGTACCAACTCTGACCTTAGCCCAATTCTGAGTACCCAGACAAACGCACGAGGAAATGAGAGTCAGGTAGGTCGGAACACATGGCAAATTTGGGAGCGAAAAATTGTAGGGGTTTTTGGGGGTTGCCTCACGCTTAAAATTTCAACCTCCTTTGCTTTTACTCAGCCAATTTTTTTTATTGGGGGTTGCCTCACGCTTAAAATTTCAACCTCCTTTGCTTTTACTCAGCCAATTTTTGGGGGTTGCCTCACGCTTAAAATTTCAACCTCCTTTGCTTTTACTCAGCCAATTTTTTTACGTTTTTCCTGTATCTCCGGAACGGTTTCACCGATTCCCGAGCTCGATAGCTTAAAGTCAATGGCACGTTAAACTGCACCAACCTGAATTTTTGTACCTCAGTGAACCTTAAGGGTACCGAGATAATGGATGTTTGATCAAATTTTTTGCCACCGTTGCTACACGTATCCACGGACGGCTTTGTTTACCTTCCATTTAAAATACATGGCGAATCTTTGAGCGCAATTTCTAACATGTTCCCCCAATGCAATTTTCGTGAAAATTTGAACACTGATTCTGTATGAAACGAACACGTAGTACTCCAAATTTAAAAGTGGGAGCCCTGGTGGTTTTCCAGAAAAGGCTGGATAAAGTCTGAAAATAGGGTTTGCTTTCCCATAGAAACGACTAATATGGGCAGCAGAAAGTAAACAGCTTTTGAAAAAAATCTACGCCGAGGCGTCCATTTTGCGTACACATGCCTGTGGCCGTACAAAATACGGAGGCTCGCATTAACTCACATTGCAATTTAAACGTCTTCCTTATGCATTGTATGATATGTATATTCAGTTGTGTATAGCACCTTTCCATTGGAGAGTGATTCGAATCACTGGTTACAGTATTCTGGAATTAATGATTCCTTGAAGAAAGGTCGGTAAACTACGGGGTTGCAAAAACGTTACCAAAAGGTCCATTTGTTGTCCCAGTACAGACAAACATTAGCGGATCGCCACCACAGTGGTCGCGGCAGAACTAGACTGCAGGGCAATCATTCTCAGGTGACTTGGGTGCAACTTGAATGACATCAGTTGGGCAAAGTCGTCTGGACAAGATTAATCGATTATACAATTATTCACACATCTTTGGAGTTTGGCATGGTGACGAGGCGTCATGATGTTGTAATGACGGAGCATGGAGGTACCGTTAACACAGTGTTTTATGTGCTTGCCAGTGGTGAAAGATGCATGTCACTGAGTGCAGTATTCCTGAAGTTATAACACCTCAAAGAAAGAGGGAAGACCTATTTCATTTTACATGTACGAACCTTTGTTATCCCAGTACAGACAAACATTGACGTATCGGCGCCAAAGTGGTCGCGGCACAACTAGACATCCGTGCGGTCATTGTGGGGTTGTTTTGGTGCAAATTAAATGACGTCAGCTGGAAAAAGTCGTCCGGACAAAACTAATCGATTTTTAAATTATTACCGCTTTTTTGCGATTTTGGCATGGTAACGAGTCGTTTTGCCGTTGTAATACAGGTACCCGGAAAACTTTTATACACTGTTTTTGATGAGCTTACCAGTGGTGAAAGATTTATATCGCTAAGTGCTGTATGCTTGAAGTTACTGCCATCCAAAAAAAGAGCGAAGATCTGTTTCAGTTTACATGTACGGACGTTTGTTATCCCAGTACACACAAACATTGCCAGATCGGCGCCAAAGTGGTCGCGGCACAACTAGATATTGGTGTGGTCGTTTGGAGGTGCTTTTGGTCCTAATTGAATG
>JAQFYD010002068.1:0-10493 GCA_034694225.1 Bourletiella hortensis
GGCATCTGACTGCTTAAAACGCGCTGTTCTGGCTTTCACCCGCACGTATACACAGTACGCACATAAGGGACCATATAAAGGCTCAAGTCATGCCAGCCAGCCGACGGCCTATATTCATATGTATGTCCATAAGCTCAGTATGCCGTCGTCCGCCCGAGGCGCAGAGCAGCTTTTGCACACGGCACTGTGTTCAGAAGGCCCGTGGTGGAACGCCGTATAACGGAGGCGGGCCCACATTCTCGTCTCCCCATTCACTCCAATGGCACGGGCGGAGCTCCAAATAAAGTCTGCTCCGCTCCTATATGCCTCATCACTATGTTACCCGCCAATACCTTTGTTTACATGTGCTGAAACTGATTTCAACGTTTTTTCAGCTCTCGAAACAAAATTAAATGACAATTATGATAGCTATTAACTTTGCCACATTTTCAGAAGCATTATCATGTTATATGGAAGTTGGATGGTTTTCAAGAAATAAGGTCAAAGGTCACAGTAGCAGGTTGATGTTGGTATGGTAATCAATTATTTTATTTTCAAGTTAACTATAATGAGCAGAAAATCGTAATAAGGATGTGTGGCATAAACGCATAATAGTTCTTAAGAAGATGATGCTGCAGATGAAAGATTTTTACAATTTATTCAGGCTCGTTCGTAGTCGTGATTTTTATGCGTATACCACATAACTTGCTATTTTGGTGTAGTAATTACAATTAATTCTTCCGTAGCTGTTTTTTAAGTCACACGTAGAATAGTAACAATAATAATAATAAACAGCACACATTTTGTTCTTTTTTTTATACACGTTCATGTAACCGTTCCTTTGCCACATTTTTGTAATAATAATGAGGGACCAAAAAAAAAACAAACAAAAGAGAAGGTATTATCACAAAGTAAAGCTATAACTGTGTCCCTCTGGGGCGTTTTCAATAATAGTAAATTAAGGACGTAATTAGAATCATTATTAACTTAGACGGTAGTACAATGTTTGAGGGGATGAATAATAATAATATAATAATACTTGAAAGGAAATGCTATACCGCCGGCCTGCGTGATTGTTTAAGTGCATGTAGTATGTGTGTTTGTTCTAAACGTTAACAACTGAATGAGTAGGCTAAGAATAGTAATGACAGGTAAAAAGATGAGTAAATCTCCAAGGCAACCATAATTAAATTTGTTCAAAATTTCCCAGCAGCACTTGATTTCCACAATGTTATTGTTACCATAATAATGCGATGAACCAACGATTAAGGCAGTTTCCTGTTTTGTATAAGAAATCGTAAGTTCGCTATTTAACGTGTATCTTGACTTGCATTCATAAAGCTACCTGAAAATTATTATACTTAAAAGCAGGCGCAGGGGTATAGCTTTTGGTTGTTGCAAAAACTTAATTAACAATTAATTCTATGGCGTGAACAATATACCCGCGAATAATAATACACTAACGAGTGGATGACAGCCGCTGGCTGACTGACATAATCAAGGGAGTTGAATAATAAGATTAATAATAATAATAACGCATTCGAACATCAACTTCAACAACAACAATTATGGTTTTACAAACGTAAATAAAAAATAAAATACTTATGTAATGTTTAATGACAAGTAAATAATGGAGCTTAACGACGGGTATATTATTGCGGGATGGACCCAGCGGTGCTGCTTGTTGTGAAGAGTCATTACGTTCTGTATCCATTAACGTTAACTATTTGCTAAATTTATAGTATCGTCACATTCAGTCTCACATATGGTTCACCACTTCACACAAAACCAGAATGATAGCGGGACTACTTTTAACTGAAGACGATCATGATGATGACATTGATTACATTATTTTGAACAGGGAAGTCTATAGGGAATACTTGGCAATACCAATGTAACTATCCATCCTCAACGAGCTTTTACGACACTTTGTAGGACATATGTTAAGTAGATACGACAGTAGAGCGAAGCATCCTGTCGAAAAACTGCAATTAATTGTGACAAAGCCAACTCTCCTGCCTGGTGGTCCTTTCACATCAATTATTTCATCCACCTTGCCTTTGCTCCGACTCCAAACTGTTGCACATTTCCACAGTATATCAAGATTTTTGTAACGTTAGATTTTGAAATGTACAAATCCGATTAAAATAATGCCGTGTGACTGTCTTTTAATCACTAATTTCAGATGCTTTCTGACTTTAAAAAGGAGTCTAATCCGTAAGAAATAGTATACTGACAGCATATTCAAAAAGGGTACTATATGACCTGGTGAACAGGAGAAAAACGAGGATATGGCACCGCTGATGTGTCCTTTTCTTCATATTGTTGTTTTGGTAAAGTAATTTCGTAGCGAAGGCTTCTTTGTCTTGACAAATCTCTGGCTACTTCTGATTACAACAATGACCCATATTTTGCTATCGCCAAATGCCTATGCTAACTTGCTACCAGAAAGAACAACCTGAGTATAACTGCCAAGTCTCGTAGAAAAAATTATTAATGCATTAAAATGACTGCAATTAGCGTTACAAATCCCTCCTAGCAAGTTAGTTAAAACTATTATTCATTATTATCGGCTTGACTTTCATAACTGGAAGACCCTTGGCCTCCACATGGTGATGGTGGACTACTCAGATTAGAGCTGTTATTTGATGTCAAAGAATGACGAGGGCTGCCATCAAGGTTTCCATCCTATTATACCAAATCAAGCGAGTGTTAAAAAGTTACAATCGTCATTAAATGTGCAACTGCATTGCGACTAAAAATGAAGCTACCTCTGGGTCAAGTGGAGATCGGGGCTGGGAAGGTCGCATTGGAGGAGGGACCATGGGTCTACGGGGTGGAAGACCGGGCGGCGGACTAACGCCGTTAAAGAGACCGGGTTGCAATCCTGAGACCGGAATTGCTCCTTGATGACTTAGAGATCTTCTTGGAGGCTCTGGATACGGACGCTGCTGCGGACTAAATCGACTTGCAGACTGCTGAAGCATACTTCGGACACGCTGCATTCCCTGTTGCTGCTGTGGATTTAACGGCACGGTATCTGCTGTTTCCAGAGTTGTAGGCAAATCCATCAACTGCTGAATTTTGATACCGTCTCCCGGTCCCATATGACTTATGTGATTGAAATTTGAAGGAGCAGATATCATCTTGGAACGGCGATCCACATTTCTGAAAAAACAGAATAGCCAAAATTTAGGAAAATGCAGTGCACTGCAAGCAAACCATCAAAAAATTCTCCTCGCTCAGAACAACGCACTCAGTTACAAACCATTACACTACTACCATTTTGCAATTAATTTACAGATCAGCTGCTATACTTGTAGGCAATGATAGATCATGTTTATATTCGTCAGACGGAGTCGGGACAGTATTGGTTGCTTACGGAAGACAGGAAAACAAGTTTGAGCTACTTATACCACGTGAAGCGTTGCAAACTACTTTTTTTTCAATACACAGGAATGATAGTAATAGCAAAGGGTTAGACGCATTGGTTAAAGAACTGTACAACCCAAATGACTGTTAAACATGTATTGCATTCAGCATGGACAAAAGGCATACAGACTGACCGAATAATTTGCTGATTTTCCAGAAGCAGCTTCAATTTCCTAAGAGAGAGAGCCCAAAGCAAAAATGTCATAACCACAGGTCTGCACATGTATTCATTTGCTACCACCATTTTAACGTTTCCACCATTGTTGATTGCAATAAATTAGCTGGCATTGTAATTCAAGAACACAAAGAAATGTATAAAAGAGTAGCTTACGTTCGTGCAGCTCGAGCATTTTCTCGCACAGAAAACTTCCTCCTTGCTCGCCTTGCTGAGTGCGAATCCGGATCTGGTATTCTGACTCGATCCCCTTTAGGTTCACATAATTTACAGCACATTAGTACACAACTCTCGAAGAAGTTTCAAATGACAACGAAGATCGACCGATGGCATAAAAAACTCAATAACTTCTCACCTATACTGATATTGGAAAGATAAACCACATGTGGAAGATCCCCAACAAAAGCTACATTCACAGCACCCGTACGACAAAGTGGTCTTGATTTTTTCAAATTTATTGTCTGCAGCCAGTCTCCACTGGCACAGTCAAAAACATCCACGTGAGTTTCACTGTAGACAAGTAGATTGCCATCGGAGAAAGCCACTCCGACAGGTATTGCCGGGTACATAATCTCTTTATCGCGCGATTTCTTTCCTTGAAGATCGACGAACACACCCAACGTATTGAACACAAGAAGGAATTCGTTTTGTGGAAGTTCTATTGCGCATAGGGCGTCCACGGGATTGTAAGCTAAAAAGCCCAACATTTGGTTGTCCGGATGAACCAAAGCTGAAATATTTTAAACAAGCCATGTAAAATATTTTTACAACCATAACAACGTTAATGTTGAGCATCAGAGAAATAAGACTCACATTGAGGATGCTGGTCTCCCATTAGCGAATAAATAGTAAAACCAGACTGGTAACCAATGCAAAGCCGGCTATCACTAAATATATCCAAACACTGAGCTTGGGCCGGTAGGAGCACTTCCCGCAGTCGTTTGTGTCGAGCTCTCATTCGAGTTATTTCGTAAATAATGACTTGAGACGTATTCTGTCAAACAAATACACTAAATTAACACTGCACGATGTGCCACTGTACGTGTTCAGAAAACGAAGCAATACCTGTCGTTTGACTGCTACACATAGACAGTATACTGATGGAGGTCCCGGTCTCATAATACCCGTGGTTAAAGTGATACATCCTTTGGTCTCAGCTACCTTAATCCACTCAACGTCATCCCCGTCCAGTGCACGAACAGGAATGAGACGAACATGTCGCTGCTTTCCAGATATGACTACTAGCAGTTGTTCCTCAGCAACGTATTCGATCTCGTGAACCTTCTTTCCTTCGCCCACTTTGGCAATTTCTAAAGACCAATAAACATGACACCTGAATCAAATGACTTCTTTGCAACCTCCTCAGTCATAAACATTACTTACCATCTCTATCTAAATCTACACAAAAAAGCCCATCATCCGTTCCAATGACTAGTCGATCAGGGTCAATAATGGCACCACAAGATGCTGATTTGGTCACAGTGATAGTATTATCCACCAATTCTTTCGCTCTGTACACGGTTCGCATGGGTAGATTGTTACGCTTTAAAATCCTATGCAATTCATTCAAAGCCACGACCCATTTCGTCTTTTCACTTTCTGTCTCGGCAAGCATCAAAGTGTGGTTCTTTAAACCAGGAGGATTCATCAAAGATGTTGTTATCTGCATGAAATAATGATTCGCTTGTCAGACCCTGTAACAACAAACTACATTTCGCCTACCAGGGTACTTTAAGTTCCACAACTTACTCTAAATATGCAAGGGATATCTTTCTTATTGGCATGAATCACATCAAGTTCTCGAACAGAACTGACTTCAAAATCTTCATCCCGCATATCCAAAACTTGGGAGACGAACACGCTAGGCAGAGCACTTCTATCCGGTGAAATATCGTAAAGAAATAGCTTGAAGTCACAAACGACGACGTACTGCCTCATCCACCCTCTCTTCACACCTCCAGGTTTCGGCACTCGCACGTAGCCTTCATAAGCAGTGCCGATTCCTCTCGTTGGGTCAATACCTAATGGTCTTTTTGCTATTCAACATAGAAAAAGTATAACATGTGAAAAAATGCCATGAATAATGGAATGTACGCAGTGTTGCCACGGCAACTACTCTCCGAATTGGACCCGCACCGGATCATCATATAATAATGACACATTCATTGGTTTTTAACTTACTTTGTTCTGGAGGAACAGGGCAAACTGGTGGTACTTTATCACGACATCCCATGTGGCAGGCAAATCCACAAACCTCACACACCACACCCTGCCTGGTAAGCCCGATCATGAGAGAGGTGCAGTGTGAGCATTTCAGCGGAGATGAAAATGTTCGAACTAGAAACTGGTGGTGTGACTTGACTTTGTTCGATAAAGAGTTGGACGACATGGGTTGCATCAAATGCATACTATTTCCTAAGTCCCTCAAGCTACCGCCAGCCATTCCGGGTGGACTCAGATGATCCTATTTAGCAAGCATAAGAAACATCAGAAAATTGGTCACTTAGATGATAATTGTCATAAGTAGTCGTGAAAAGTCACCAACCGTGCTCAGTTCTGATAAATTCGATTTGCTGCTATTATCCTCCACGTCGCCTTCTTCACTTTCCAAAGATCCTCGGAATGAGGATTCTTTCAAGAACTGTTCCAAAAATGACATTTGGGATGGTGGCCGATCTAGAACTACAAAAAATCCAAACATCTTAAATCTCTTTGAACGCAGTAGCACTCAACACACAGCCAAGCGTTATGGTAACGCCCTACCATCACCTTTTCAAGACATTTTGTCAATAGTATTACAGTTTTTTATTTACATAGCCATCTGGCCAGGTTACTCAAGCTTTCGAGCTTTGCTTCAGATTGAATTAGTCGCTATACCACTCATTACTACTACGCTCATTAAAGTGAAACTAAAGATCTAATTGGTAACTTCATCATGGAATTCAAATGTAGAGTCAGCTCATTCAAGTTTAACTAACACCGGATTCATGCGAAAGTCTACAGGGTCAATACATCGTATTGTATCTTCACTGTACTATATTTGGACAGAAAAGATTAACAAAAATTATTAATTGTGTATTAATCACATGTCACAGAGATGCTCATGGGCAAGCCAAGTTTCGTTCAATGCCTCTCTCAGCAGCATCGCAATATTATTATTAGTTTCTCATCAGCCCACAGTGAGTGAGTACTGTGTTATTCATAGCATTAAAAACAAGAATCTGGAAGAACAAAAATCAAAAAAATATACTATGTAGAGACTCACTCAAGTTTACAAAAGAGAAGTTTGTCCAAGGAGAAGAGAAGAAGAAGAAACATGTGTTTCTCTCACAGAAGAGGCAGAGGAAGGAAGTATATAAATACTATGTATCCGTTTATGTTTTTATAGACGATAACAAAATAATAAAGTACAATAGCGAAACAAGTGGAGATAGGGACCATATAGTCACAAAAAAATAGAGTAAACAAGAATGAGCTAAAAGGTTTGTGCTTGTGTAGTAGTAGCGACTGTAACATGTGAAATAATGTGGGCTTTATTGACTCTGCACCGAGTAAACTGAATCACAGATAGTAGTTTTTCATAAGCAGGAGGAAAAGACCCCAAACGCAGCTTGTCAGACCAATAAATACGGGCATTTTGTCTGAAAAATCAGACCAAATGACATTTGGGTAACATCGATCGATATAGTAACAAAATAAACTCATAAACAAGACTAGAAAGAGAGCTACTACAGAATGCAAGAAAGCAGCGCTGTATTTGTACATTTTGTAGCAATATATTTTACACCGAAAATAGCACGTTTTTGTTTAGTAGTAATCAGAACAACAAGTAATCGCTTTGTCATCATTAATCAACAGCTAAAGCTCTGCCTTCGAATGTTACCCAAATGTCATCTCCTTGTTGCTGTCACATACGATGTCGGAAAAATTTTCAAAGTTCTCAATTCGGCAAGAAGACCATTGCTATCGTTACCATTTAAAAAGTACGCTTTCAACGTTCAATAGATTTAGAATGTTGGGTAAAGCGTAAAAGCGTTAGGAAATACTTTGAAAATAAATAATTTATACTAATTACTACACTAAGACTGAAAGCTATAAATTACTGAAACCTTGATACTGATTCCAACACCCTGCAGCTTATTTTATAAAAATTAATAACGGTAGCAACCGACATAAATAAGTTGAACTGATATAATCAAAAATCATCGATACTTTGGATTGACATTTAAAAATTTATATGTTACAAAATACACAGAGCGAGAGTACTTTTAGTTCTGATTACTCCTGAAACTTAACACGGCATGAACCCTGATCGTAGTACATTACATACATCGAGAAATTTTTCATACGAGTGCTTCTACGTATACATTAGCAGGTACTTACATCCATCAGAGTTTTCAAGTCGTTGCTGAAGGTCCTTAATTTGAGCATCCTTTCGTACTGTGTCCCGAGATAACAATTCCAATCTTTGTCTATATTCCCGCAGTTCCCTAAAATACATTACATTGCCGGTTAATACGATCCCAAAACACCATGAGCTTGTGCGTTAGTGCCAGCAAAACATCCTAGCTTTGCTTAAAACATTTCGGAGATGCTCGACTTTAGCAACTTCCAACTTACTTTTGGGAGGCAACAAGTTCTGAACGTGTTTTACTCAATTCTTCGTTGATTGCTTGCTTGGCCTGGATTTCAGATTGCAACGAGCTTTGAAGATTTAGCAGTTCCATTTTATCCAGCTTCTGTGATCTTCTATTCCTCCAATTCTTTTCCTGTGACCATAAAAATAATTTGAGGCACGTGAATAGACCAACGTCAATCCGTAGTATGCTACAACATTTCATGACCGTGTGGATAAATTTAGCATCATACCACAGTTGATGACGACTGAAGGCCTGCATGCTTGACAAACTCAAGCTCCTCATTCATTTTACTGGCAAGAGCTTGAAGGTAACTACGGGCATCCTTCTCATCGCTAACCCTGAAATTTAATACAGCCGTTCGCAATCAATCACTCCTACTTAAAAATCTCAATGCAGAGTTTCAGCAGCAATTTCAAAGACAACTAACCACTGAATAAGCTCCGCAATCTGGTTTTCCCAATGCGCTATGGATTCCTTCTTAAGTCTTAGGTCGTCATATTCATCCTCAATTTGCCTCCTTTCTCCTTGAAGTCTTGACATGGCTTCCGACATCTACAGAAACGCAAGGAAGAGAATTAGTAGTTTGCAGATTAGTATACTTTTGTAGGTTAGAAAATTCTTGTACTAGATGTTTCTACATCCAAATAAGCGAGCAACGTTTGGAATGAGCGACATATTCACAGCATGAACGCATATTTCTAAGCGTTGGCTGAGCATGTCATAATCAGATTGGAATTTCGATTGGCTTCCACAAACACGAACAAATAGTCATTCACAAGAAAGAACTGTCGCCTTTATTACCTTTTCCATTTCAGAAACTAGTCGTTTATTGTCTTCAATGAGTAGAAGTTTCTCCCTTTCATGGATCCTGGACAGTTCTCCAATAGTTTCTTCACTTTCAGTCATGCTTTCCAGCCTAAGCCGTTCAATCTTCTCTCTGAGCATGTTCACCTCCTGCTGAAGGGACTCCCTTGAAGCTTCAGTCTCTTGATTCTGGTCTTTGAGACTGTCCAACTCGTTTGTATACCTTGCCTGAGCTTGGTTAAGGCTTTCTTTGTACTCTAAGTGGATTTTCTCCAAGTCGCTCTTCAATCTGAAATAAAGTGTTGCCAATTCAAAAGCCATGAAAATAAAAGAGGAAAACGTGCCTGAAGAAAGTCCTTCATCATTCCATGCAACAATAACCCTTGTTGTTCATATTCATTCGCACGGTGAAATGCTTGCATTCATGAACATACCTCGCAATCTCCTGGGAGGCTTCTGTACTGTCCAATCCATTCTGAGAGTCACCCAACAAATTTTTCTGTTTATATCGCTCCATTTCTTCCTCCATTTGTCTACAATACTCCTCACTCCGCTCTCTCAGTCTTCTTTCCTTGGAAGATTCCGCCTGAGCTTCATCAACCCTCGTTTCCAACTCTCTCCTCAACTTTTCCGCTCGCCGGATATCCTGACGTAGATTGTCAATTTTTTGCATTGCCACCTCTAATTCTTCCTCCTTGTCCCGGACCTGCCGTGATAATTTCTGTTTCTGCTGCCTCAAGTCTGACAACCTAATAGAACACACAAAATCAAGCCTACTCATTTTCCATACACATCGCGTTTTTTATCCATATAGTCATCAATCTTGCACCAATCACACAAAAATAATTTCATGTGCAGTCCGCACGCGACAACTTAGCAGAAACGTACACATACACACACGCACTCGAAGATTACTCTTGAATATTTATACAATTACAGGTCACGCACTTATCGCTTATTTCCGTGTATTCAGACATGGCTAGTTCTCTCTGACTTAGGGCATCACTCAGCTCTTTCGCTTGAATTTTCAGCTTCTCCTGGGTTTCCACCATTTCCTACAGGAACCAAATAGAACATATCTTTTAGCATTATTTCCATTCAGTTCATCATCATGATTAGAAAATCAATGCAGGAAGCATTCAAAATTTTCCCCTCCTCGCTCATATTCTGTAGCAGCAGAACCTATGAGACCACTTATATGCTCATAGATCTGCAGAGAAGGGAATAATTTTTGATAGTCCAACAGTAAAAAAAACATAAACTGGATCATGTTTTCATGGGAAAAGGCCCCATCTCATTAAATGCATTGCTCTCGCCCTTCTCTTTCTTACCTTATGAAGCTCTTCCTTCTCTTGCTTTAGTTGCTTCGTATTTTTCTCCATCTCTCTCAGCTTATTATTATTATCCCCACTACTGATCGCCCCATCCATTGCATCCTTCCCGAGTGCAAAAGAATTGTTCTC
>JAQFYD010002069.1:0-10491 GCA_034694225.1 Bourletiella hortensis
GGTGCTGCAGCTTGGCACCAAATGAAATTCCATCTTCATCACCATACGAAAATAAATCCTGAAAGTCCAGCATTAGCAAAATTAGCTCACCATATCTGCGCCAGAGTATACATTTGTCTATTGAAGTTCAAAACTTAGGTAACCTTTGGGTCCCTATTTCCTCCTACAAGTCCAGCCACTTTCCCGTCATGAGTAATCATTCGCACAGATGAGCTCTCGCTATCGGCAATAAAAACAGATCTAGCTCCTTCATCGCCCACGCAACACATACCACTGGGCTGTGCAAACGAAGATCGGAGTATATAGGTATTGTTTCTATTTTCCTCGCGACCAGTTCCAGCAATTAAGTCAAAGGCGCCTTCCGCATGCCTGCAATATAATGTTTAAACATTTTAGATACGCTAGCAACGTGTAAGTAACGAAGTCACTAAGAATATACAAGTGAACTCACTCTAATCCAAAGAGGGTCTTGGTACTAAAGAAATATCCGAAAATTTGATGGTTTCCTGCACCAGCAATTAGCAATACTTCAGGGCTGTGGAAGCAAAGATCCCAAGGTGACTTAAGCGCTGGGCCGATTGACCGCTTTGGAGGTACAAGCGTAGATACTCTTTGAGCTCGTACGTCCACCTATGCACCAGTTAAGTGCGGGTTGTAAACCAAACACATCAATGCTTAATCTTTCGAATTTTCTGATCAAGTTAGTGCCATTTTCTCCTCTCGCCATTAAACAGCATTGCAGATTCCTCATCTGTACTTACCATCCTAATACAGTGATTCCCCGTGTCAGCGACGAAAAATACATCATCATTCAAGAAAGCTGTTCCCTGGGGATTGCAGAAACGCGCAGTTTTGAAAGGGCCGTCCACATAGCCTCGATCAGGCCCGCCGATTGTATGCTACAAAAGAAGTATAGCATGAGTGAAACCGATTGAAAGGCAACGTTTCTTTATCAGTCCATTTTACCTCAATGTCACCAAAGAAGTTGACAACAAGTAGTCGATTATTCCCACTATCAGATATGCAAAGAAAGTCTCCACGGACAGTAACTTTGCCTAGAAAGCGTCACAAACCGTCCGTTAATTAAACAGAGATGACTCTTCCTTCCAAACTTTCCTTAACCTTACCTGGAAAATTCAGGACGGATGATGATTTCTTGCTATCGACCTCATTCACAGATTTTGCAGGTTTAGGCACACTATCGACTTCATTTAGACTTTCTCGCAATCTCTTGACTTTATCCAGCGTTATCTTGGAATCAAAAAACTCTAATGCGACCTCCGAAATTAGAGTCAACAGCTCCTTATGTCCTTCACCAGTAAAAACAAAGAGCAAGTTGGGCCCCGGCGATGACACATCCACATTAGGGCCAAAAACTAATATCGTAGGCCAACAGTATACGCCAAACTTCTGCCATATTTGAGACCGAGGATCATTTAAAACTTCTGTATGATCCATTTTCATTCTCGCAACGGACGACGCAATCGACTCCAAGTGCTTCTCCGTGCTAAATTTTGGCGAATGGATGGAGAACAATTTGAAGTCACAGTGAAATTTATGGTCTTCGACATTCTTTGTACGAGTTTCTCGGATCCGTTCATAAACTTCCCGCAGGTCTTCAATAGAGTGAATGCAGTTGATGCAACAATGCGTGAAAAAATCAAACAGTATCAAACTTGATGCCGCCTCCGCATCGAATGAATTTCGTATGATGTTCGTGTTGACCCATTGTAAATCTGAAATGGACATAAATAAAAAAGTCACTTCCTCATTCTCAGTTCCATATATTCGTCATGTAGGCTCTATTTCTTCAAAGACTTACCTGCCGTTATAGACAATCTCACAGGGAACCTCGGCTTTCCTAAGCCTCCGCCATCAGCAACACTGTAGGAGCCCTTCAAGAAGTTTAGGATTAGTTCCTTTTGCTTGTCCACATCGTCACGACATTGAGCCACTTCATCCTGAAATGCCTGTGTCAAAAGGGTCACCGTCTGGAATACCTCTTGACAATACTCATCGGAAGAGCTGTCCGCCATTTCCTGTCAGGAATATTTTGAAAAATTAGTGTGGAAGTGACCTAGAATCTAATTAAAAATGAGAAGGCACTAACATCTGCACACCAGGAGCACTGAATGATCTTTTTCAGACAATTTTTCAGTACCATTTACAAACTACTGCCTGCAGCAGGTCGAACTGGCAGTGGATGATGCCCGTGTCACCCACACACGAAATTCTATTCATAGATCAGCCCCGCTAACCCACAATTGACGGGTGCCGGACTGCATTCATGACAGTAGATTTTGGAAGACAAAACTAATGGCTGGAAGTAATTATGCTGAATCGTCTAATAATTAATCTAATTAATTACAACTAGCCTAAATAGAGATAGGTTCTACATTCTACTTTTACACCCACGAAGTATAAAACGATTTATTTATATTCCTGTAATAAACCGCGGTCTGCTAGACATCCTTGATCAGCTTTACACACCCGCCACCCCACCAGCTTGAATTACCATACTTTTCGAACGCGTGTTAGGACGAGCACGTTTTTCGGCCCGGATCCTTTAACGTGCATTAAAAATGTTAAAATTCAACTATAGATAAATATTTTACGTGAAAATACTAACTGAAGAAGGATTGCTGATACAGGTAAGGCGTTAATTGTATTTGTAAATGGCTTCATGACGAGAGGTCGTGGGCGCCTGTGCCTGTCGCGGTTCAGGTTTCATCCTTCTTCATGTCATGCATGCGGTGGCAGTGGGACACTAGCCTTTTGGAATACTGATTAAGACAGTATGCTTCTTGTATGATTAATGAGATATTTTTTAATTTGGTAGCAATGGGAAGGAAGCATAAGGTAGTCCCGGCTGTACTCTACATGGAAGTGTCTGATGAGGAAGCTGGTAGTGGTCCTGAAGCTGTAAAGAGATCGAGGATGGAATTAGGAAACCGAATCGAAGACCTTCGAAATGTCCTGGGAGACATTCTCCGGGGCGTTGAGTGTATGACACCGGAAAAGTTCTCGGAAATTATGACACTTATGCATGATAGACACGTCGAAACTAGATGGTAAGAACGGAGATTAATTTGGAATGTTAGTCATGGGGAGGTTTCATATGAACAAACTTGTTTGATGCCATGCTAGGTACGCAAGCCAGTGCGTATCGGCGTATCTGAAGCTATCGGATGTAGACAAGGGGAAGCTTGTGGGTCAGTTCGATATCCCGTCACGGATGGACATGGAACTTGGGCTGGATTTTCAATTAGAATTTGAGCGGAAGTTAGCTAAACTTTCGGATAATGAGACTGAGTTACCAGGTAGGTTCCATTCCATGTTGCACGTTTATGGTTTAGCTGCATTGAAATACTAATGGAGTATGAGTTTGTTTTGTAGCTCTGGCCCGTTCATTGTTTACTCCAAGCACTGTCCAGAATGGGGCTGTTTCAGTGCGAAAATTGAAGATTGATTCTAAATCGGAGGAGTCAGTCTATATATTGACCGATTCGTATTTGCAAGTAATTCGAGAATTGTGCCAGGAGTTGGGCTCTGACCGGCTGACTCCAGTTTGTGTGTATGGTCCGACGGGAACGGGGAAGTCAACCGTGGTGCAATTGACGGCATCGCTATTTAAAAGATGCAAATATCCTGACATTATTGCAGTGCAGATGAGTGACCAAATCGATGCTAGATTATTGTTAGGTTCTTACCATTCCACGGACTTGCCAGGCCAGTTCGTCTGGAAGGCTGGTTGTCTGACTAAAGCAGTCTTAAATGGGCACTGGATTGTCCTGGAAGATTTGGACTCAGCTTCGCCTGATGTTATCACTCTTTTTGACGGGCTTATAGACAGTGGAAGGTTAAGTGTACCTGGTTATGGTGAAATTAAAAAGTTCCATCCTGAATTTCGAATTATCAGCACTTGTCGTACATTCGGTGGTGCAGGGGACAAGCGATTATTAGAGAAGATTGGAAGACACTGGAAGAAAATCAGATTGGATACTCTGGGACCGATGGATTTGAAGATAATTTTAGTTTCCCTATTCCCGCACTTGAAAAACTTGGCGGAGAAGCTGAGTACAATCTTTCTGGTGATGGATGAAGCTAAACAAGGCAAAGGATCTAAGAATCGACTCCTAAGTCTCAGGTTAGTGTAAATTATGGCGTCAATGCATAATTGGACAGTTGATTAATGTGTCCTGTGTGAATTATAGGGACTTTCATAAACTTCTCCGAAGGATACCGAAAGACTTGGACTTCACCAAGCCGGCTTCTGCAGTTAAAATATTTCAGGAAGCCTTCGATCTTTTCATAGCTTCCCTCTATGATCCAGGTATGTATTGAAAATGGAGTTAAACCAGTTTTTTGGGTGTAGATTAATATGAAATTCTGGTTCTACTAGTATCAAGAAAAGAGGTAGCGGAAAAACTTGGTGCCCACTTGAATATTCTCCTTTCTAATGTGGAGTATTTTTGTGGAGCTTACAAGCCAACGATCAGTATAGATATCAACGGGCGGCGGTTCACAGCTGGAAGGTACACCCTACCGATGCTGGCACCTCGACAACTTCCTTCCGATGGGTAACAGAATTATTGAATGGATTTAAATCTAATTTTATGGTCAAATTTTGCTGCTAACGTTGACATTAATCGACTCTCACTCTTTTTTATTTAGGAAACTGCCGGTATTTTCGTTAACGAAGCGCGCATCTTGTCTGCTGGAACTGATTTGCAGTTCAGTGCATCAAGGAGAACCAGTACTGCTTTTAGGAGAGACGGGAGTTGGAAAAACTTCTTGTATTCAGTATCTAGCGCAAACATTATCGCAGAAACTCATTGTTGTGAATCTGAATAGACAGAGTGATTCTAGTGACTTACTTGGAGGGTAAGTCGGACTTTGCTTTAGTTATTGGTTGTTTGCAGGATGGAATGGTTCAGTGGTTGTGCAGCATAATATTTATTTATTGAATGTTTGAATGTGCAGGTACAAACCTGTTGAACTCAAGTACATCTTTGGTCCCCTACGAGAGGAATTCGAAACTATTTTCGCAAGAACATTCAACAAGGAGTCTAACAGAAAATTTCTTGATCATGTCATGACAAGCTTTGCTAACAAGCAGTGGACAGTTCTTGTGAAGCTATTGATGCACGTTCAGCGTAGTGCTATTTTGCGCCATGACAAACTTAAAGACCATCCGGATTTGTTACAAAGGTGTGTGCCCGTAAAGGCCAAGTTTTTCTGTGGCCAGATGTGATAGCTGAAATAATTGTTAACATGTTATGGTTTTGCTATTTAGGTGGATAAATCTCGGAAATAAGCTATCCCGAGTAGATGTTCAATTAAACCAGGGACACGAGAGTCCCTTTGCGTTTTCTTTTATTGAAGGAACGCTCATTGAAGCTATTCGACATGGCTACTGGATCCTTCTTGATGAAATTAACCTCGCCACTCCAGAGATGTTGCAGTGTTTAGCTGGAGCCTTGGAATCCCATGCTCAAATTCATTTGTGGGAGAAGGGAGATGAAGCGCCTATCAAACGCCACAAGAACTTTCATCTTTTCGCAGCCATGAATCCATCCACTGATGTCGGCAAAAAGGACTTACCGCTGGGGCTAAGAAACCGGTAAACTTAATGAGTTCGAAGCTGTTGTATTGTCATAAGACCTGAAACTAATTGTAGTAATATGGCCTTTGCAGGTTCACCGAATATTTTGTTGATGAACTGACGGATCCTGACGAGCTCCAAGTTCTTGTTTCAGACTACCTTAGAGAAATGGCCTTATCTTCAGATCAAATTCAGAATATCGTAAGCTTCTACTTGATAGTCCGAAGGAAGGCTGAATCTGAATTGGTGGATGGAACTGGGAAGAAGCCTCACTTCAGCTTGCGAACGCTTTGTCGTGCCCTCAAAATTGCGTCTCAGAACTTGTATGGTAGTGTGTCCCGGTCGCTATATGAGTCTTTTTGTATAAGTTTCCTTACTCAGTTGGATTATTCATCTCATCCCGTGGTGCAAAGACTAATTGCCAGGTATCGTCTCTGCTTTCACTGTTTTCATGACTGACGACGTTATACAGGTAGTTTATCGGGAATTTTCAGACACATTTTCGGAACTCAAGATCCCAAAGCAGTCCTGAACCATGCTCTACCGAAACCTGCAGCGGGACAGCATGTGAATATTGAAGGCTATTGGATTCCTAAAGGAGATCTTCCCGAGCATCAGCCAGAAAACGTATGATCTTTTAGTTCCAGAATCTATCCTGTTACTAAACGCGATTCTCATGCAATTTCTTGCGCTTTGCAGTACATTCTCACCCCAAGTATCCGCCGAAACCTGAAAGACATTGCGAGAATAGTATCCGCCGGCAAACTGCCAGTTCTAATTCAAGGAGAAACGTCAGTAGGCAAAACAAGCCTCATACAGTACATGGCCCAAGTTAGTGGGAATAGATGCTATCGTATCAATAATCATCAGCATACTGACCTTCAGGAGTATATTGGGTCATACCAGAGTGACGACAAGGGAAAGCTTGTATTTACAGAAGGTACGATCTACTATGTCCGATAGAATAAGAGTGAAATGCGGAAACGATAAATTAATGAAATGTTATTTGCTGTGCAGGCGTACTTGTTCAAGCTATGCGTCGTGGCGAATGGATCATTTTGGATGAATTGAACTTGGCCCCATCTGAAGTGTTGGAAGCTTTGAACCGTCTTCTGGATGATAATAGACAACTGTTCATTACTGAGACTGGTGTTACAGTAACTGCTCACCCGCGTTTTATGTTATTTGCCACGCAGAATCCACCTGGACTCTATGGAGGGCGCAAGCTACTCTCTCGTGCATTTCGCAACCGTTTCGTCGAGCTTCACTTTGATGAGATTCCTAGTTCTGAGCTCGAAACAATCCTTAATCTTCGTTGTGCCATTCCGCCAAGCTACTGTAAGAAAATTATTGGAGTAATGAAGGAACTTCAGATGCGTCGAAAATCCAGTGCAGCTCTTCAGGGCAAGCATGGATTCGCCACTTTACGTGATCTCTTTCGTTGGGCCGAACGCTACCGTTTGAGTGATGCTCAGCAAACAAAATTTTATGACTGGGATCAGCACTTAGCAGATGATGGCTACCTTGTGCTTGCAGGAAGAGTGAGAAAGGAAGCAGAAGCTGAGGTCATTCGTGAGGTGCTCAAGCGCCATTTCAAACGGACAGTGGAACCATACAATCTTTTTTCCTTACACGACAAAACTTCCTCCACAACTAAAGAAATATTGGAAATGTTGACACAGAAGAAGCTATCTGAGTTCGGGCATATTGTGTGGACATTCCAAATGAGGCGACTGGCAGTTCTGATTGGAAATGCTATAAAATTTAAAGAACCCGTACTTCTGGTTGGAGAAACAGGTTGCGGGAAGACGACGGTTGTTCAAGTCTTGGCGAATCTGTTCCAAAGGAAGCTCTTCTCTGTTAACTGTCATATGCACAGTGAAGGAAGTGACTTTTTGGGCGGGCTGCGTCCCATCAGAAATCGTGAAGACGATGATGAGAGGCTGTTCGAATGGGTTAATGGACCCTTAGTCGAAGCAATGCAACAGGGCGGAATATTCCTTGCTGATGAAATTTCTCTGGCGGATGACTCAGTCCTAGAGCGAATTAATTCTGTGCTTGAACCTGAAAGGACCCTACTTATTTCTGAAAAGGGTGACGAAACGCCTCAACTGATTAAGGCCCACGAGAACTTCCAGTTTATAGGAACGATGAACCCGGGTGGTGATTATGGCAAGAAGGAACTTTCTCCCGCACTACGGAATCGGCTGACAGAAATTTGGTGCCCCGTCACCACTGACAACCGTGATCTTAGTGCTATCATTGAGCACAATCTAAACCTGGATTTACAGGACAAGGGGTTTGACAGCCTTATGATTCATTTTTGTGAGTGGCTGCAACATAATGAGCTCTGTTCCAGAGTCGTTGTCAGTATTCGAGACTATTTAGCTTGGGTAGGATTTATCAATAAAACGGTGCAAAGCGACACACTGGGTATGGGACAAGCTATTGTTCAGGGTGCTTGCTTAACCTTCTTAGACGGATTGGGAAGCGGGAATACGTCAGTGAATAATATGAAAGTGTGGGCGAAAGCAAAAGAAGATGCAATGAGAAAACTC
The DNA here is from genome assembly GCA_034694225.1 of Bourletiella hortensis. Lineage (NCBI taxonomy): Eukaryota > Metazoa > Arthropoda > Collembola > Symphypleona > Bourletiellidae > Bourletiella > Bourletiella hortensis. The sequence continues at coordinate 8,164 of JAQFYD010002069.1, forward strand.
GAAGACCTCACGGCCGAAAAACCATCAAATGTGAAGGCGTATGAAGTAACCAATACTGAAACTGAGTTTGGGATCGGTGAATTCAAAATCCCGAAAACAGTTTCATACTACTCCAAACCAATAGCCCCACCCGTCGGATTTGCCATTGAGGCTCCGACAACTTGTCTAAACGGATTACGTTTATTGAGAGCAATGCAGCTGGAGAAACCCATACTCTTAGAAGGTAGTCCTGGCGTTGGAAAGACAGCCATTGTGACGGCATTGGCAAAATATACTAACAATTCCATTGTACGAATTAACCTATCGGAGCAAACAGATATTTCGGACTTATTCGGGGCTGACTTGCCGGTTGAAGGCGAAACTGGAGGTCATTTTGCGTGGCGGGACGGTCCTTTGCTTCAGGCGTTAAAGGATGAATCATGGATTCTGTTGGATGAGCTTAACCTTGCATCACAGTCAGTCCTCGAAGGCTTAAATGCCTGCTTGGACCACCGGGGTGAAATTTATGTGCCGGAACTGAACCGAACATTTCACTTAGTTGGAAAGTGTTCCAGGATATTCGCCTGCCAGAATCCAGTTCGTCAGGGTGGTGCTCGAAAAGGACTACCAAAATCATTCTTAAATAGATTCACCCAAGTTTTTATCGATCCGCTGGGCATCGATGACCTGGAGTTTGTAGTCAGAGCAAGTTATCCAGCCCTTACAACAGTCGCTGTTCGTATTATGACTCGATTCTCAGAAGAACTAAACCAGCAAGTTTGTGTTTTGGGTTCATTCGGAGCACGTGGTGCCCCGTGGGACTTCAACTTGAGGGATCTTCTACGTTGGGCCGAACTTGTGTACGAAGATGGGAAGGATGAGAACATATTTGTCCCAGACCATTATGTTGATACTATTTACGGAATGAGAATGCGATCTAAAGAGGACAGAGAGGCACTGCTGCAACTGTATTCTTCCGTGAAGAGTCATGTCACCAACGAAACTTTTGATGATCCTCCTGTTCAGTGCGGACAGTCTGATTTGATTATCATGGATGATAAAATTGTCTGTGGGAAGTCTGAACTGCCTAGAATATGCGATGATGGGAGCCACACTAAAGGGGCCCGTCGCTCTGAGAAACTAGTGACCCTGAGTTCCCAGTTATCCGCAGTAGAAAGTGTGATCAAGTGTCTCCAAATGGGTTGGATGCCTATTCTAGTGGGTCCAAGTGGAGCCGGAAAGAGTAGCGTGATCAAGTTAGTAGCTCAGTTGTGTGGGCGTGATCTGCAGATAATGACTCCGAGCCCGGAAATGGATACAATTGAACTTCTCGGGGGCTTCGAACAGGTGAGTTCTGAATTTTTTCCTAATCTCCGCTTAATGTTGAGGAGAGGGGAGGATTGTCCTCTCTGCCTTCCGGTACCTTGTGATATAAATCAGAGACTAACGAAAGGCTCAAGTCATGCTTTTGTAAGCGAGTGGAGTCCAGTCTTGATTTAAGCTAAAAAGAGTTCGAAGGATTCCTTATCCCAGACTCGGCTGTTCCTGTTGCCGAAAGATAAGGCAGACCTTGCTATCATTTATCATCATCAACGTTCTCCATTGACATTGCACTCCCCATTATTGCTTCTTAGGCTGATTCTGATTCTCATATAAGTCGACTATGATATGGGTAGTCGGCACGTGGAAATTGATTTAGACATTCCTTTATTCATTCGTAAGGTCAAAAGCCAAAATCGCATTTGAGTAATAATACGCCCGCGTCCTTTGTAGCCTCCTGTATTTTGTCCCATCACCAACGATTCTCTGCAGTCATCATTGGAGGTGGAGAGGGATCTTCCATTGAGACCTGAAAGGGAGAAAAAGAAGAAAGAGATTAGAAGAGACTTTTGGAAGAAGAGATTTTAATCCTTTAATTCGTTGAATTATTTCTTGACTGAAATTTTTTCTGCAGAGCATCAAAGTTAAGCCTGTTCTAATCAGTTTAAGTGTGTCCAATAATGCTATGTTACTGTCACATATATGCTTAGGCGGCGACTGTTGAAGCATTAGGAGCATAAAAGTAAGAGCTAGAAGATTTAGATGTATCTGCTCATCCTAAGTACTACGGAGACAAGTGAGGGAATTAGGGAAAGAAAAGTTTCAAAGCTATGTGGAGTGGAGGAGCTAATTGAAGCTGCTGTGATTGGATGCAAAAGAAAAGTTTTAATCATTCTCCTCAAGTTACTACGAAAGCTCTTGGCTTTTAAGCACTTTGTAGTCTCTTTCTGTCTACTTTTAGGGCAACAAAAAGAAGGCTTGACGGCTGTCGAATGACTTTAATAATCAATGCTGGCAATGGGTATCCAT
>JAQFYD010002070.1:0-10491 GCA_034694225.1 Bourletiella hortensis
TGATGAAAATATTTTTAAAAGTTGGTGTGGTTCATACTACGAAAGATTAAAGCAAGAAAATATTATAGATATAAAACAAAGATATGATTTGATGATAAAACAAAATTCAAGATTCATATTAAAAAATTGGATTGCACAAGAAGTTATTGATAAAACTAATGAAGAAATAAAACATGATTTTAATATTAATGATTCTACTTTGAATTTGGTTTATTTACTTATGACTAAATATGCATTTTGTGAAAATGATGAAATTGATTTTAATGATCATAAATTATTAAATGAAAATATTTGTAATTATTATAGTGGACCAGTTCCAGATTGGGGAACAAATATTCAATGTAGTTGTAGTTCATAAATTTTAATTAAAAAGTTGCTAATTTTTACATTTTTTAAAAAATATTTTGAGAACATTTGTAAACGTTTATTCTTAATTTTTCGATTTAATTAACTCGGTCAATTTATGCGTAGTTTTTAAATTTAAATCGAATTGAATTTATGATTTTAAATTGAAATTTAAAACACGAAAAAGTGATAAATTTGAAATTAAAAACTCGTAAAAATTAAAAAAATGAAAAGAAACGATACACCAATAAGAAACCCTGAATTTTATCAGAATGCATCATTTAATATATTTCATACAACACCAACTTCAATACAAATTGAAAAACCTAGTCCTATGGCTTTTTTATCTACTGGTTTAATATCTAAAAAACAAAAGAATTTAAACAATAATAGTTCTTTTAAAATACCAACAACACCAAGCAAGAAAAATTTAAGTTTAAGTTCAATTGAAACATCACACTTACAAACACCTACTCCTAATACTAGTTTAAATGATAATTTATTGTTTGATAAAAATAAGTTTTTGAATATTATTAGTCCGAAATCTAAAGATGCTAGAATATCTCCTAGATATACTGCTACTAGAAGTCAAAAAAGAAAACTAAGAGAGTTTAGTCCTACAAAAAGATCAAAAATTGGCTTTGTTGAAAAAGAAGAAAATACATTTGAAAGTTTATTTGATATTAATGATATTAATTTGGATATTGAAAATCCTAATAAGATTAAGTTTTTTAGAAGTGAAAACTTTGGGTTTAATAAAGTTGAGCCTTCTTCGAGTATAATGTTTTTTTAATTTTAAGTTAACTATAAAGGTTCTTATTTTAATCTGGAATTTATTACTCAAAAGCTAATTGGACAAGGCGAGTTTTCAAGAGTATATCTAGTTGAAGATAAGAAAACTAACAAGTCATACGCTGTCAAAAAGACAAATGAGCCTATACAAGGAAAGAAAGATAAGTAAATATAAATATTTGATATATTTAGATTTAATAAGTTAAAGGAAGTAGAAAACTTATGGCTTGTTAAAGGACACTTAAACTGCATTGAGATAGTTGACTCTTGGGAACAACTTGGTTATTTATACATACAAACTATACTTTGTGATAAAGGAAAGTATTGTTTATATTTCTAATATTATAGTCTACAAGATTTTATGGACGATTTCTGTTCTTACTCTAGACTTGATCAATCCCAAATATTAACTATAATGATTGATATTTTTAAAGTAAAAATATATATTAATTCTAGGGAATGAATCATGTTCATAGTTATGACGTCATTCATAGAGATCTCAAACCTGAAAATATTCTTATTGATAATAATGGTGTATTAAAAGTAGGGGATTTCGGTTTATCTACAAATATTATCAACGTAAATAATAAAAGTTGAGTATTAGGCTAAATATGAAGACAAAGAAGGAGATAGAAAATATATAGCACCAGAAGTTTTAAACAACAAATACAATAAAGCATCTGATGTTTTCAGGTAAATCAATAATAATTTATTATCGTAGTGTAGGATTGATATTTTTGGAATTATGTTGTGATATAATATTACCAGATAATGGAATATATTGGAAAAAATTAAGACAAAATAACTTTGAAGATTGTAATTTTTTAAAACAACCTTATTCACAACAAGTATTCAATATGATAGTTGCAATGTTAAATCCTAATCCTATAATAAGATTAAGTTTTAATCAAATACTTAATTCTTCTTTGATTATAAATTTTGATCCTGTATCAAGAAACTTCCTTTATTAATTGTGTGTATAATTTTGTTATCATTAAATTATTTATATTCTATATTTTTACTTTATTTATATCTAGACTTCAACAAAAAGCCATAAAAATTGACAAATAGAAATCCAAAAAAGACAAATCTAACAAACGTCATTATAAATAAAATCTGAAATACACAAGGAAAAAATGTAATAAAATACTAAAAATAACATTTAATTAGTTTTTGAGTCTATTCTCACAATAAGATAGAGGTCTTATTCATAATTACAGGCGCAAGTCTATAAAAAAGTGTGAAAATTAAAGAGAAATCGATAATGACTAACTATTGGGGGTACAGTCAGACTTATGACATCATAATAAACCATAAGACAAAATATTGGTTTAAAATAATTTAACAAGATTAATTTTTATTATATTTTTATTTTAATAAATATGTTTATATTAAGTATGTTATTTTAATTTACTTTTTTATTTGGTTAATTTTCAAATTAACCATGTTTAACAGTAATGATTTCATATTACGTCATATGTCTGACTGTCCCCCCCCCCAATAGTTGGCCATTACCGAGAAATCACTCTTTTTAAATAAGTTATAAAATGATACTAAGAATTAAAAAAGAATAGACCTAAAGTTCTTTTTAAAAATATGCAAGTTTCACCTGACTCGATTTTGAGCACTAGATATACAGGGTTTTCAGTGGCGAACTGTCAGTAAAAAGTGCTACTATAGTGTTTCATATATTAAAATAGTCAATTGAAATTTATTAATCGACTTTTTGAACTTTAATTTTATCACCCAAAAGATTTTTATAATCACCATCAAGTTCTATTACGTCAAAATTGGTAAAACAACATAAAAATTAACAAAATGTTAATTAAAAATTTTCTCGATGTTCATCCATTTATTAGATTAGCAATATATGTTTTTATTATGTCGTTGTATTTCATTTTTTCTTATAAAATCCCTTCTAGTATGTATAATATACTAGCTTATCTGCATTAGATGTTTTAGGCCTTTTAATCTACATTCTATTTTTTAAAAAGTAAAAACAACTTACTTTTCATTTGAATTTGTTTCCAAACAAATACATAATTAGTGAGTTTTCTGGCATGGCTGATGTTTTAAATCAAATATTTAAAATTGGTAAAAACCAGGGTATCAAACCCGGTGCAAAAAACCCTCTCTTCGGGTTCGGGTTCGCTCCATTTTCAGAAAGCAAATCATTGTTCAGGAGCGGTTCCGAGAAAACTTGCTCTCTGGAGCGGCTCATTACCAATTTCTTTGAAAACCGGAGCGAACCTGAGCCCTGAGCGTGCGTTTTTTGCACCGGCTTTGATACCCTGGTAAAAACATGTGGTCCTATTGTTACAAGATTTCAAGATTCTTCAACTCTAACCATCATTGATGTAGATTTTAGCTATTTTAGGTTTTTAATTAACTAATTTTACTTAAATTTATATCCATTTTATTGTTGATTAAACACAACTTTAAGAAATTTATGTACTTATTTAGGGTTACAATCATAAAGTTTATTCCGACTAAACAAAAGTCTTGCATGACTCAATTTGAGTTTAGATGGCTCAACTAAACTTTTATGTGCCAAAATATCTCCGAAAACCCTCTAAAATGTGTAAACTATTACGCGTTAAAAGGGGATCCTTTTAACATTTTGAATAAGTTATCTGTATAACTTAAAAATTCTTTTTTGTAAATGTAGTTTTGCTATTTGATGGTGAAATCTCTTTCGCAATGAATGACGGTTTACTGTATTTATAATTATTAAACTTTCTGGAAAAATAAAACTAATAACTAGGGTTAGGAAAATAATCGGGGATTTTCAATGATTTAACCCGATTCAAACGGGTAAACTTTATATGTAAAAAACGGGGTTTTATAAAAAAATCGGCCTTTTTAATTTTTCCATGGCTCGTGACTCTATTTGATTTATTTAAATTAGTACTTTTCTTTTTTTTTATTTTCACATTTTCTATCACAATTTAAACTTTTCAGAAAATTTAAAAGCTCAATTTAAATTTTATAACTTGTTTTTTAAAAATTTAAAAACTCATTAAAATTAACCAAAACATTTACACATGAAAATTAATGTATGTAAAACAAATCATGATATTATTGTTTTCTTGTTGAAATGTATAGGTATCTTCAAAATGCTATCTATTAAATTCAATAAATATACATTTTTAATAATAAATCATAATCAAAATAAATAAATTTAGATTTTAAAAATCTGAAACTTTAAAAAACCGTACTATGATTTAATAATGGTACGTTATTCGGGTGTTTCAGAAAAAATCGGGACCCTATTTTATTCCTAACTCTACTAATAACTTAAGCAATTGTAAAATTCTTAATTCTTTATAATCTACTTTAAAATAGCAATTTAAATAACAAAGTTTAAAAAAATTGTAATTCTAAACTCAATATAAATACATGACTCATATAAGCACTTATAATGATTATATACTGATATTGATGAAATTATTTATAGTTTCGTGCAATTTACTTAGATATATAAATTGTGTATAAATTTAATATAAAAAATATATTTAACAATTTTTCGTTAATATAGAAACTACTATTAATTTGTTAATTTTATAATACAGTCAACCCTCGCTATAATATCAAAAACGGGGATTGAATATTTTGGGTATTAAAGCGAGGGTGGTATTAACGCGAGGGATAATACAATGAGTTATTATTGCGTAATATCCATCCAAAAACTTTAATTAATTTATGAAAACAATACAAATGAATAGAAACTGGGTGTTTGATGTGAAAAACTATTTAGGACTAGAATAATAATTTATCTTGGAACCAGTTTGCATCATTTTCCTCTATTGCATGTATTTTTCCAAGATTTTTAAATGCGGGGCTCAAACAAAAGAACAGAAAAAATTGAAAGATGGGGACCCAAAAAAGACTGATCTGTCAAACATCATTATGACTAAAATTTGTAACATGTTCCATGATAATTAACTGTGATAAAAATACTAAAAATATGATTTTATTACCATTTATATTTTTTTCTTTAATTAAAAATAGGGTTTAAATTTATAGTCACAGTAACAAATCTGTTGAAAAATATGAAAATAAGACAGAAATCTGTCTTTTTAAATGCATTATAAATAATGATTAAGAATTAAAAATGTATCTAAACTTAAAGCTATTTTTCAAAAATATAGAAGTTTCATCTGTCACGAATTTGACCTCTATTTATATTTTATACATATTTGAGCTATTTTTTAAAGAATAAACGCAATGTTTTAAATCTATAAAATTATTGTATATTTATTTTAGTGGCTTTGAATTATATACTCATCATCGTACATTTATGAGACCTTCATAATAATTTATTATCTTATATAAATTATCAAAAAAATATTCTCTTATAAAAATTTAGAAACAAACAGGATTTAAAATAAAATCGCCTGTGTCTTATTTATATAACACCCTCTAAAAGTAAAATGTTTTTATACTAGTGTCCCCTTTTTATTTAACATTATAACCAATGGTTAAATTCTAGTTTTTTATGCATAGTATTATTCTTTTTTAGTTAATTTATTAGCGAAAATTTTTTTTTATCATACAAATTTTATATATTTCATGGGTATTGACGCGAGGGTGGTACTAAAGTAAGGGATTGCATATAAAAATGATGATTTTTATACCTCTTTTGGTATTAATCCGAGGTGGTATTATAGCGAGGGTTGAATGTAAATTTATTTAAAAAAATAATTTTTTGTAAAAATTTGTATATCCGAGATAATCGAAACAAATTATAATCTAAATATTTGAAATAATGCTTTTTATATGAGTCAATTATAGATAAAATAATATTTTTCTCTACTTTATGGCTTAAATTAGATATTGTCGTGACAACGCTTGACGTACACGTTGCACAAGTTAATGATACCGACTGATCTATGAGCAGTATATTGGTTCCTCTGACTTCAACTGTGTTCTTAGCAGATGGTCGACATTTAGTATTTGAACCTTCGGTTCGTGACTGCATAGAAGCCTGACCCCCCCCTTCGGTACACTCAGCAACCTCCGTTTGTATTGATCCATTATCACATTATGTTACTTGATCGTTTACTGGTCTTCAATTAGTGTTTTTTGCTTAATAAATACATACCTGCTTTAACTCGATCATTTGGGATCACTTTTACCAAATATACATTATCAATTAATGATACCAGGCCTTGGATTATTAATTGTTTGTTATTGTTTTTAATTTTCAATTGTGTAATCATGTTTAGAATCTTGTTAAATATATGCAATACTAATTAATTTAAATATTAAGTTTTTTATTGAAAATAAATTTCTAATTTTTTGTATAGGTCCAGTTAACCGGACCGACTCAACCTCCTCACTCACATTGTATCTATTAACAAGTCGGCGTAGTATCGATTGGTCACTACAAATATAAATATTCATAATAATTATATATTGATCAATGATTAATAATTATTTTGTGTTATTCAATAATATAATGTACTTTCTATAATTTCTGAAGAAAGCCTCTCTTGCAAAATTTTTTAAAATTTTAGACCAAAAACTAAAAACCAATTAAATTCCATCAAAAATATGAAAATTTTATACATAATTATTTTAAAATTAATATCCTTTTATTAAAGATATTACATCTTAATTATAAAATACAAATTAAGTACAAAAAACAAACAAACATTAAATTTATTTGAATATGTTTGACGATCACTAAAAAACTGTTATATTTCATTCATAGTATGCGACAAAATAACATTAACATTAATAAAAATTTAAATTATGTTATAATTTTATCTATGCCAAATTTTTCATATAATAATATGAAAATCTTATCAATATCTTTAATAATATACTATATAATAATTAATTTTAGAATACAATTAAAAGCACATATGTATACAAAATATCTCAAACAAAATATTTTTACTTTTTTTATATGAACTTAATTTAATAACTATTTGTGTAAATAAACAATTATCATATTTATAAGCCAGGTACTCTTTTTTTAAAATAAAATTAAATAATTTTTTAATTGACAATTCCCATAGAATATATATATAAACCAAGCAACATGTTAATATTTAATGAACATATTTGTTTGTATATTAGGATTTATTGTTGTGATTTCTGATGTGTGATTATATTAGGGGGGATAAATGCAATAAAAATAGCATTTAAAAATTTCTAAAATAAAAAATTGCGCTTAAAAATTGAACTTAGAATGGCATTAAATAAATACTTGTTATATGTCAAAAGCACTTTAAAGCTTAAAACAATTGGCAGAAAAATAAGTTGAAAAATACAATGCAGAATTCATGTTAGGGCAGCTTGATAGACTATTATATAATATTTGTAACAAATTTTTGGTTGCAAGAAAGTTTAATGTAGATGCACACATATAAACAAAATTTCACAACAAACAATTATGAAAAAAGAAATTTTGTAATCCAGCTCTTCGTATAATCATTCAGATGTGTTAATAAGTATTATAGTAAGAGCATTTGGATCATAAGATATTCCATTAAAAAAGTTCGAAAATAAGAATATAAAAATATATTCAAAGTACTAAAAGCTTTAAATACATCTGATATAAACGCTAGAAAACAAATTAAAGTTATATACTGAAAATATGGAACATTTAAAATTATGTTTTTGTAATACTAATATATTTTTATTTTTTAATTAAACTCCAATAAGAAAATATAGAATATTTAATGTTCTAGCAAAAAATATATATAATTTATAAATCATTAATCATAGTGACTCTATGTGTTTAAATAATGTGTTTACTTCGACAATGGTTATGAATTATATTTTTACAATTTTGTATAAAATGAAAATATCAAGAAAGAATTTAAGATTGATTATTTCAGATTATATGCCATACATTAAAAAGGCCGATAAAGAATTGAAAGAACAGATATCAAACTTATTACATGTTCAATGCTTAGCTCATTTATTGCATAATTGTGCAATGAGAATAAAAGCATATAATAAAGATGTAGATCTTTTTTGCTATCATCAAAGTAATTAGTTGTAAAAATAAAAGAAATACTCAAATCTTTTCAAATATCAGACAACCTCATTCTGTGATTATCAATGATAGAGTTTTAGCTAAAAGCTGTATATTATTATTGTGAAAGTTTTCCAGAAATAAAAAATATTGCCAATGAAATGAAATGAAACAAGACGGGATTTTATTTCAGATGCTAAATCATCTATTAGTATTTTATGTGTTTTTGAAAATTCATGCGAGATAAAAGAGTCTTACATGTAGCTAATAACATTCCTTTTTAGTGAAAATAAACTTATTTAAAATAAAGCTCGCAAAATCATTGTAGGAAAATAAAATTGCCAACGCCATAATTCCACCTAATAGGAATTATAAATATAGACAAATGTCAACTCCAGTGATAATTCACTGTCGCTTCGCCTATGATGGATATTTAATAACATTCTGATTAATTTTGAACTGTCTACATATGATATAAATTATGGGTTCAAATTTTTAAAATTTCATAATAACAAAAGCTCGTGTCGGAATTAATAAATATATTAATAAGCGTTTAGAATTAATAATTTGTACGTTATATCAACTCTTTAAATCAAAACATGACTCTTTCTAAATTTATAGAGAATAAAAAATTTCCATCTTCAATATGTGTTGAAAGAAGTTTTTCTATTATTAAAATGCTTATGTCTAAATATATGAATTTTATTTCAGAAAACATAACAAAGTATATGTCGGTATACTATAATAGCAATATATTAGATAAATGTTCCTTGTAAATTTTATTTTTTAATAAAATTTTTTAATTAAAAATTTATTATGATATATATTCGTAATAAGTTTATGTATTTTTGTAAATTTTAAGCGCATTAAATTCAAATTTGAAAAAGCCATTTTAAATTGAATAGGTAAGAACTAAAGTGACGATATTTTTAAAAGGGTTTTACACCTAACTTTTTAGAGCTACTAGAAAGTTGATATCTTATATGATTTCGGATAGATTTTATGATATTATTTATATACCTTAGGTATACTATTGAAGAAATCTAATTTATATGAAAGAAAAATATTAATGAAATAAAAAAAATTTTTCAAATTTCAAGAATTTAAAAAGCTTGGAAATTTTAGAAAAAATATTAATGAAGCAAATACTTATAATATAATATATTAATCTATATTAATATATTTTTTAATATTGTGTTCTCAAAGTGTAATGGTCGGTGAACATTATTAGGTTTTTAATAAATCCTGATTTTTAACAAAAAACAATAAAGATGAATGTAAATTTTTTCAGATAAATGTGACTTTTAAGCGCAATTTTGTGTCCCCACTAGTTATTGTATATGAATTAATTATTAAAATGAAATATATAAACCGTAGTCAAGAAGAATGGTCTAATAAAATCAAGTAAATTATTTTGCATTTTAGGATGTGGCTTATGTTAAAGAAATTTAGACAATAGAATTTGGATATAGGTCCGGACTTGTAGCCCGACGTCACCATTACAATTATCACTAAAAATTCAACCAAAATTTTAAGTAATAAATTATTATTATGAAACAATAAATATCATAAATTTTTTAAAATTTTTTAAATAAGCAAAAAGTATTATGGGTGTGGTGGGTTTATTTATTATGGGTTTGTTTTTATCTTTTTATTTAATTGTTCAAATTGATTTTATTGAAATTTTAATAGAATTTGTAATGATGACGTTGGGCTACAAGTAAAGCGGTAAAGACTAGACTTTTTTATTTGTAATGCTTTTAAACCGGATCCATAAAAGAAATATATAAAATAACGAAGTTGTACACAAGAGTTATTGGGTTAACGTCTGTGAGTATTTTTCTCTGCTCTCAGTTCGTAGGCATTTTTTATAACAGCTTAGACTTTTTACAGAAATAATATTATAGTCAATGTATCATATTTTAATGTTTAATAAGTCAATTTTAACTAATGCTTTACACAACTAAACTTTGTTTTTATAGCGATATTAATTTTATTTAATATACTTAGCTGAAATGGTTTTTTATTATCAAGTACAATGAAAGTAATCGAGCATTTGATATAATCCCTATTAAGATGCGAATCTTTTTGATATACACTTATTCCCTTTGAATTCAAGGGTATCATATTATGTAAGCATAAGGCTTTTTTATCTAAATTCATATCATTGTAATATGAAAATTTTTGATACATCACAATTATAAGTGAATTATTTAAATAATTTTCATGATTAAATTGAATAAATCAATAAAATTCTGAGGGAATATCTATAAAGGGTTGTCATATTACTTTACACTATAATTAAACTTTTTCTTATATTTTTTCTAGTTTTTATCATTGTTATATTTATGTTTTATTTATAC
>JAQFYD010002071.1:0-10482 GCA_034694225.1 Bourletiella hortensis
GTACCCCAAGTCGTCATTGGTTCACAATCAGGACCCCCACAGGTGATAAACCTGTAATTTTGAACCTTAAATGAAGTCCAATGGTACCAAAATTTTCGACGCACAACTATAATCGAAGGCGGTCAATTTAAGACCAAAACCGCCAAATTCGGTCAAGGTTTAGTTTGTGATGCCCTGCACAAGAAATTCGTGACACCTGGACGATCCTATAAGGACCCATCGAGGGTCCTAAAAAGAGGGAGTATGTGTAGGAGACGATTTATGCTACCACTGGTTACTTTGACTAGGATAATTATTAAGAAGTGAATTCCAGCAACATCAGCATATAAAAATGAATTTCTAGGCTATAAGTATGTAGTTGCATTATTATTAATAGTAGTTATAGCATAATAGGGCGAAGGAAAGTCATGAAAAGGAGTAATAGTATATTAGCATTATTATCAATTTACAAAAAATTATTAAAATTTTTCTTAGGTTACCTTTAGTATGTAAGAATATTATTATACGTATTCATTCAAAGGCTATCTTAGGATAAAAACCGAGAAAGTGAATATAAGTATGTAGTCATTATATAATGACTATAGTTATAATTAGTTTTAGTATACATTAGCATAAGATAATACTGTTTGCGGATAACAAGGGAAGAGTGTAGCAGTTCAAAAGCAAAATTTTTTTTATCAAAACTCACGAAATTGTGTTCCGGAAAATATTCTCAAACTCTTATAATAATATTACGAACTTAAAAGGTGGTACACAATTTGGAGGCGCACATCCCAAACCCTGCATCCAGCATTAAATGATAAGCTAGTGCTCCACACGTAAGCTTATGAAACGCAAATCACCCGAAATATCCAGTGTATCGATCTTGGTCACTCGGAAAAGTGACCAGTCGACCCGTTTGATGGGTCCGGCTTCGTTCACATCTCAATACAGACTGACTATTTACTGCTAGTCTCCCCACACGCATCATCTTGCTCACTTCCTCATACATTCGCGTCTCCTGCCGCATTTAATCTCATACCCAGACTGTCGCATTCAAAAGAAAGTCGCACAATAGAGATGCTGCCAGCTGCTGTAGTGCTATACCGTGAGCTATGTCAATGGGCCATGATGAAGAACGGTACTAGTAATGTAATATGGTAGTGTGAGGCTGAAGCTGATGTTACCGCTTTTGTGTCACCATTGAGAGCGGCTGTCACCGTGTTAAATGGCCATGATGGGGCAATGTGTGAAGCAAGACCAACTTTAAACCTACTGTACCAAAAAAAGGACATTTTGAAAAATCTTGTACATACCATGCTCTTGTCGAGCCTACTGTTTTGCCCAGGACCATGTAGTTAAAACCTGGACTGACTGGGCAAACCAGTACGTCTGGCTGCTTTGTGTACCGTACATTAGATTGTAGGGCGCACTTGCCCGGGTATTAAGACACCCTTGCCGATTAGATCGGGTTTTGCATGGATTCTTGAGGTCGTCGAGAGGGTTATGGCCCTAGCCTCCAGCGTTTAATTACAGAATTTATTCCCGGTGAATTTTTACGTTATTTCTACTTTTCAGTCAAAATAAGATAGCTAAAATAGAATTGTTGTATCCGAAACGGATACCGTAATTAAAATAAAGAATGGTGATAAAGAATCAATCCGCCTTTAATTGAAGTATGTGGGGTCACGAAGATTTCTTCGCCAAAAACCCTGTGATGCAGCAAATTTGTTCTGCATCAAAGCTGTCTCAAACGAGCATTGTAGCGTGATACCGTGCGAGGTAAAGTTTTTCCTCGATCTGTGTGCATAATTCTCACTCGTCTCCGTGGTTAGCGTTTGTGTGTAACGTATGTTCGTACGTACGTTCAGTATGAAACGTGCCACTTGTTCAGCAACCGCGTCTGGTATGGCGTGCAATTAGTCATACTTAATGTGCTAGAACTAGGATGAAGCGATAGTATGATTCTCCCAGGGTCTGCAGTCGAAGGTTCCAAATGCATTCATTTGCCATCGATGGCGGTGGATCCTACAAAGGGTATTTTCTGGTGCTTTCTAAAATCATTTGTGGTACCTTTCTTTTATTGGCACTGTGGAAAACTTTGCACGTAATTATGCACACATTCTCTCAACTTCGGGAAGCAGCCGCGGCTCTTGATCTGAAGACAAATTTGCTTCGAACCAAAACAATTAATGAACAAATGAATCGTATCAGGCTTTGAGGATGTTTGGAAGAGCTGAAGTCGGAAGGCAATACACGAATTATTGGAGTTCTCCGAAGTTTTAAATAAAGAGCTGATATTGTTGCAGAAGTTGTGATATTGTTGCAGAAGTTGCACTAGCATAATAAAAATCTACGCCGAGGCGTCCATTTTGCGTACACATGCCTGTGGCCGTACAAAATGAGGAGGCTCGCATGAACTCACAATACCTTAAAAACGTCTTCCTTATGTATTGTGTGATATGTATATGCAGTTATTATAGGCTTTCCATTGGAGAGTGATTCTAATCACTGGTTACAGTATTCTGGAATTGATGATTCCTTGTAGAAAGGCTGGTAAACTACGGGGTTTCAAAAACATTACCAACAGGTCCATTTGTTGTCCCAGTACACACAAACCTAGGCGGATCTCCACCAAAGTAGTCGCGGCAGAACTAGACTGCAAGGCGATCATTCTGAGGTGACTTGGGTGCAACTTGAATGACATCAGTTGGGCAAAGTCGACTGGACAAGATTAATCGATTATACAATTATTCACAGTTCTTTGGATTTTGGCATGGTGACGTGGTTCAATGCAAACCTCCTTCAGCAGAGCGTATTAGGAAACTGCAGCACGGAAATTAACTTTAATTATACACACAACAGTAACAGCCGTAAATTTAAGGTTTCAGATCTAATTGAAGGAAAACATTTGAAATTTTAAAGTTTCGAAACATAAATCCCGTGGATTTCTCATGGGATAGTATCCTATAAGACACTCTTCGATCAGAATCTCAGCTTATGGGATGGCGAACCTTAGGATCTTATAGAATCCCAAGGTTTCTTATGCGATGCCACTTTCTTATGGGATTCCTATAAAAAATCCTTGCTTTGCATTAATTTTTGCCAACGGAGTTGCACTCAGGGACCGACCCTCGATGGCCCACGGGATAAATTAAAGAGTATTTATTAGCACCATTGGAGGTATAAGGAACACCTTCGACTCACCGTCCGTATGTTTTTTTTGAATTGCGTGCCAAAAGTTTGAATTTGATGTGAAATATCGACTGTACTTGCTGCCCATTTGCCGGTTATGGAGACGTTACTATGGATTTTGCGAACCGATGTTAGCAAACAACCCCTTCAAACAAGAGCGCGCATCAGGTTCGGCCAAAGGGTGTAAACATCAAGTGGACGGGTTGCAGAGTTATTATCGTCAAAAGCTGGCCCGTACTGGCTTGTATCACAAATGAAAATAATTTATCGGCTCATGCTGGCCCTCCAATAGACACGTGGAACCACGATTCCGGAGGCCTAAGATTATGTGCTAGTAGTCAGCTCAAGACCACCTTCAGCAAAATCGGACGACCCTTACTTAGTGTTAGAATCTTGCAAGTGTGAAAAGCCTGCTACAATTGTCTAAATACTTAATGTTACCGAACCCGCACTAGTAAGATTGCTCCGCATTCGGCAAGGCCGACTAATATGCAAAACTAGTGGTAACACTGATCAATTAAAGGCAGGATAAAAATATCCATGTTTTACATGTAGATGTGATGTCCGGTTTACAATGCTTTCATTAAAAATCTGTCTTCTTCGTTCTAAGCGGTTCAAGAGACGTTGCCATGGATCTAATGGACCGATTGATGCCAATAAGCAGAGAAGAATATAGTACTCTTCAAGATCTATGGAAAGATGTCCCCGTCTGCAATCAGTGACCACAGGTACAAAACTTATAGCCACCGTAAGTGTTACGTTTATTAGGCGCATTAGTCACCATCAACGCACTTTTGACACTTCATCTGTTCCCATAGCCGCAACGTTTGTCCTGAGGGCACCAAAATTTATAGTATACAACTAAGTATGGCGGCAGTCCGTTTCAAGATCGGCCAACATTTACTGCATATAGTGCTACCCTCAAGAAACGTTGCACCTGGACGATCTTACAAGGACCATCAAGGGTCCTTAAAAAGCACAAGCGGGCGGTTGACCAAGACAGTCAACATATACTGGAATAAAATTCACGGGCGGCCGCTGCAAGTCGCCTTGTGCGGTCCGCATGGTCGCCACTCGCACTCGTTCACCCTTTCCTGGATATATCGTCGTTGCGACTGCCAATTTCCACTTGGCCGGAGGTTGGTTGTCTTCCTTAATCACCACCGATCGTCCAGTACTGACATCTCCTGAGTCGTTGGTAATGTTGCCAGCGGCTCAAACTATTCTACTCCGCAATATTAAGAACTTAACCCGTTGTATCCTTTCAAGGTTGAGCAATGAGAAAATGCCCTTGCGTTGGAGTATTCTAATAGCCTTGATGTCCAATGGCCTTGATTTCCAACCTAGCTCTATCTGGCACAATACTGTACTAAGTTCTTCGTAACTTAGAAATGCTTCTTTCATGACTCGAGGTGAAGCTTGAAAGATTTCACTGCTGCTTTCCATAAACAGCCTATATCTGATTGTTCGCAGAATTATAAGTTACAGTTAAGGTTGTTTGTTTCCCACTGAACCTCGCCTGGGAAGGAATTTTATCATATTATACAATGGGCCGGTAAGAACCTTAACAGAAATAACCGGTTGCAGCTGTTTTCATGGTGTTGATCGGTGGTGCTGGGTAGACTAAGGCTGCCACAGTCGTGGTTCCGCTTTTCATTATTAGGCCGATGAATGGAGTTTTAACCAACTAAACGGCAACCTCTTTGCAAGCGTCGATGATGTCGTCAGTTATTTTCCGGCGATGACGTTGGGCCACCTTCCCGTCCGTGACGAATGTTAGGGTATGTTGCAGGCCGTAGTTAGGTCAGACATGCGGTGGTGGATGAAATTTCACGAAAACTTTTATTTTGGTCTGATGTTTTGTACCAGGATCGGTACATAGTTGAGGACACTCCCCACACTGGGGCTGCTTCTTGACCTGCCCAGTAGAAATATCTTTTGCCATAGTGGCGGTGGCTATGGTGGTTATGGTCCCCGTCGTGGAGCTTAAATACTCGGGCTGATTCCATGTTGACATTATAAAGTTGCTATGTTTTTCAGATGAAAAATTCATGTGCGAGTTGTTTAGCTGAAGAGGCCGCCTAAATTTCTGGGGCTGGACGAAATGTTGCTGTTTGTTGAAGCAGAATCCGCGCGTGTCAAAGGTTACAGCATTTCCAATGAAAAACGTTGCCGAGTTGAGGAAAGAACGGTGTATTTGTTGTTGTTGGTAAACACAGAGATTGGCATCTTTTCATTCTCGTATGTATTTGACAAATTTGCGATTTTCCGATGACAATCCTGTGGTGTGGGTGGGAACCGGGTAAAACACCTGTCGAGCTTGAGTGACCGAATTTTCGGGGTTGACGCAGGTAAGGTCATGGTTGACCCGAGGTCACATGTAGCTGCTGGATAGTATGAGCTGGTGTTTTTGGTGGTGACGTGATGCCTATTGGATTTTATTATCCTGTCGGATGTATTAACGGTGTTCGGGTTAATACAGGGGGGTCCGCGCCGAAATAGCCTGAGGCTTAATCGATGAAGGGCACAAAAGGTGCTTTCGACGCGGCATGTAGGTGAATTTTGCGAGCTGTTACTGATGTTTCCGATGAAATTCCGTTGCGGAAGCTGGAATTTGGAGGGTCCGCGCCGAAATTGCCGAGGCTAAATCGGTGTAAGGCACAAATTGTGCTCCCCACACGGTCAATTGGTTGCAGAATGGGTCGTGGTTGCGAAGTTCGGTGAGTTGAAGGTACCATAGGAGCGACGTTCCAGTTGTATAGTGTTGGAAATAGTCGATGAAAAGATGCGTAGAGTAATCTGCGCCGGCTAATGCAAGCATAAGCATTAATGTCAGAATGATGTTGAACATATGAGAAAATGTGATGGTCTGTAGCCCCTGGATGCTTGGTAGCTGTGTTCAGCTGGGTCGGTGTGGGTATGTTCGGCCGTGAGGCAGTTTATGATATGTAACTGCTTACTCACTTACCTGCGAAGTCGGTTGACTTCACGCTGTAAGTCATCGTTGGTCGATGATGGCGGTGGAGCAATTGTTGATGACATTGCTACGACGCTGTCTGGACCCAATATATGCTGGAGTTCTTCCCCAGCGTGGAAAAACTTAAGGACTTCTTCGGGGGTTGGTGGTTCTTTTGTGAGCAGTTGGGTGGCTACGTTGGGGCTAAGTCCTCTTATTATTGCTCGGACGCGTTGTTTGTCGTCCGGGATGCCTGCCTGTTTTAGTAAACCACGTATTTCGTAGAAGCAGGTGTCAAACGTTTTGGTGACGAGTTTTTAGGACCCTCGGTGGTCCTTATAAGATCGTCCATGTGTGACGTTTTTTGCACCCAGCACTTCCTATAGCAAGAGTTGGCCGATTTGGTTCAAAGTCAAGCGGCCATAGGACCACAGCTGTTGCCAAGCGAACCAATTTAGTCAGAAAATGACACTTGCGATGACACTTCTGGTTAAAATTCTCATCTTTGGAAGGCCATAACTTTGGAACCCGTTGTTGTAGAACGATGCTTTGCATACTGTTGACAAGGTCTTGAAATGCACAACATAATGAAGGGCACAACTGTACCAATTAGTTTCGTTTAGCCATGACAACGCTTCTAGAACGTTAAGATCAAAAGTACAGCCTTTTTCTTACTCAACCAGACATCATGTTCATTCAATAGCCCTTAATGTGCTCTTACATTTTAAACTTTTTTTCAAATATCGTTTGCCAATATCCGTAGCAACCAATGGATCGGCGCCAAATGGCCAGAAGTTCACATTCAGGAAACTGGCACTAATTTCAGTCAAGTTTATAGCAACTGTGTGTAAATCACTTCTGGCACATCCGGGTGTGGATAGTTGTACCATCGAGGGTCCATCATTCCCTGAGTGTAACTCCGTCGGCATAAATAAATGCGTAGCATAGATTTTTTCCTTTCGCGTAGGCGTCGTTCGGCGGTTTCTGCCGAAAATCTTTGCTCGTTGAATTCGCGGAATTTGTCTTTGAACTCTTTCCAGTTGAATTTCGTCACTGTATACCATTGTTTCATGGTTCCTTGTAGACACATGCCGATATTGATCTTCTTATGGTCGTCGGTCCATTGTAGGCTACCTGCGTGTGCCTCGTAGCGCGATATAAAATCGCTTGCTGCGTAGGGATCGTCGGAATCTTCGGTGAACGTTATTTTGGAAAAGAAGTCGAATGCCATGGTTTGGTGTTGTTGGGCCAAAGCCTTGCTGCGCTAAGCGACGATTAAAGTGTGGTGGTGATGCGGTGGTTATCAAGTGAAAAGGTCGAAACGATCGGATGATGAACTGTGGTTAGTCGGGTGGAGGCGGATTGCGCGTGACGCTAATTTTAATGTGATGATGTAATTTATTTGCTGAGTTCGGTGCGTACTTTTTGTTTTGATGTTCTCGATGCTTTTATGATGAACTGGAAGAAATTTTTGTGGCAACATTTTGACGATGATGATCGTTGAACTTTTGGCGCGTTCACCCTGCCGACTTGGTTGGTTACCATGGAGACGATGGAGACAAATTTATTCGCAAGTTAAGGAATGATGACGGATGCGGTTGTTGTAGTAGGAGCTTTTATTTTTGACGACGCGTAATGTTGAGAGTTGTTTACAGTTGACGGAGAAAAAGTAGTAGTTTACAGCTGTCAGCGTTTTAGGTTGATGCACTGTGGACGGTGTCAGCAATTGAATTGCTGTGTTGAAGAAGCTGCAAGGATTAATTACAAGTGTGGCGCCTTGAACTTGTAATTAATCCTCCGTTGCTTGTAGAAAAATCTATGCCACGCATATATTTATACCCACCGAGTTCAGCTCAGGGTATGTTGGACCCTCGATGGGCCAATATGAAGTTTTTAGATGTGTTACATGCCGCATTACATACGGATCGAGAGAAGTTCTGTTCCAAGGTAACCACCCCATGTGTAACGCTTACTGTGCATATTGAGAGTAGATGCAGCAGAACCATGTTAATTCTCGTACGACTGCTGCTGACAAAGGGTGTTTTGTTGCTTTGGTTACCAACCCCAACCGTACATAACCGTACCATGTACACGCGTGCATTGCAAAATGTGTTTCGTATTCTTCAGAGACCACAAATATTAACATAGGACGAAATATCACCGACATATTGATTCACGGTATCCCATATTATTCAAAATGGGGGAAATACGAGTATTACTGGTACCAAAAACCCGTACCCGATGTAAATTTTGCCCATCAATGTTAACAGGCCATTAGTGTGGACCCTAATGAAGGTTTTTGGAGAGCTTGGGGGACATCGGTCGATAAGCGTGGGAACAAAAACTTAATTCAGCGCAATTATATATTACAGGGCCCTTATACCCATGTCGATCACTGTTAGCCGAGTTGAGTAAACCGCAACGTACCGAAAAGTACCTGCGCACAACTTCACATTATGGCGTTCATTTTGTGCCCACAATGAGAACATTTGTCACCGGCTTTCGATACAAAGTCCGGTTCACAATATTAAACGCCGAAATCCTATTCGGTGGCATTTTCGGTTCGCCATATGTTTCTGCGGTCACTGTGAAAAGATATGGAACTTTGAATACAATAAAAGGAAGCGCATTTTACGAGCTGTCGAATGGTGTCAATATCATGTAATTGTGCCCATCCGTTCACAGATTGTGAGCGATGCAATATTTAACATAATGGTCTGACTAAATTCGACAAGGCACCAAATGTGGTTCAACGTGCTACCATGGGGCCTGATTGCTGCCCAATGGTACCACAATTTTCGATGCACAACTACAGTCAAAGGCGGTCATTTTAAGCGCACAACGAGCAAATTCGGTCAACATTAGGTTGGCGAAGTCCTGCTGAGGAAATTCGTTACACCTGGACGATCCTATAAGGACCCATCGAGGGTCCTAAAAACGAGATGGACTCGTTTTTGGAGCGGTTGAGCCCCCAATAATTTCCTACTGGAAAACCGGGTGGCTATGAGCAGATGCAGCTTATGATGATGCAATGGTAGAGATGCGGTGATGGCAATAAGAAGGCAGAAGAGTAGTAGTAGAGCTGGGACTCAGTACAAGAGTGATTTATTCATTCACAGCTTCGGCTATTTATATGATTCAGAATATAATAGGAAAAAAACGATAGAATAATCTAGAGCTTCAAGATGATGTAAGGAGGAAGTGATTATACATAGAAAAAATGAGGAATCAATTAGGTAATAATAATAATAATCAAAGTCCGAATAGAATGTTTATCCTATGGTGAAATGACACTTGCCTTGTCCATGGGCAGAATAATATTAAAAATTACTGAAATACAAAAGGAGATATTTTATCAATAATCGGTAATTAAAGCTATGGCCCCGAGGGATTTTAGGACAAAATTCTACATGTCGTACATGACTGGGACGTTCGTCGAAGAGAGGATTGAAAGAAGGTTCCACGAGGAGTACGAAGATGGGTTGGTTCCATTGTTTAAGGTCGAAGTATGGCCCTGCATTGGTGGCGCAGGGGACCGCAGACTTCGGACAAGGGTTGGAGACGGTGACGGTTGGAGAAGAGGTAGTGCTGTTGGGGTTTCCGGAGATTCTTGCAGTAAGGTTGCCAGGTGCGGGTATAGAAATCTCCTTCTGGCGGCCTCGAGGGGGCGGCAGACGAAAAGGAAGTGTTCCACGATGTTTAGCGACTTGAGGTTGCAGATAGAGCAGTTTATTCTAGGATCGAGCTTCTGGCGCATCTTGCCTGATCCTATGATGAAAGGGAATATAGGTGAGGCAAGGCGGAGTTGGGACGAGATCCTTCGTACGCTTTGTTGAGTGCTGCAGAGGTATTCCTTAGGGGCGGTGGTTGTATGCTTCCTCTGTAGGATTTATGAGGAGGAAGATTTCATCGCTAATTTTTGTAATGATGGTGTCCCGCTGATCGGGATAGCACTGAAAAGGCCAGTTAGTTTTCCTAGTTTCCTGATAATCTGGGAGTAACATTTCTAAAAACTGCTAAATTATGGATAAATTTGGCACAAACAGGACTTGTAAGGATTACATGATTTATGAGATACTATTGGAACCACGTTCGTGCCATCTGCTGCCACGTATAAGGCATTAATATTTATTAACATATCCTACTATTACTCATGAACGGAGCTAAAGTTATTTCAGCTACCTGCCAGTTAACCCTATGCCTCTTAATTGACTACCGTTTGACACCCTTACTTGGGACGGTCGCCTTATGTGGGACATTCGAGACATTTGTTTTAAATCTGAATTTTGACGAAATGAGTAGCTGAATTTGGGAACAGGAGGCATTAAAAGAAAGCCCTTGATGTGATCTTT